>CAMZMU010000033.1:72428009-72692097 GCA_947311845.1 Poa pratensis
CGAGTTCTGGTTTGTTGATGCAGCCGGCGAGTTGCCGTTTGTAGATCGATCGGCGAGTCGCGTTTTCTGATGGAACCGAAGGAACGATGTGTCCAGCACTATTCTTTCCCACAGACGGCGCTAATTGACGAGGTGTACCCTCATCAAATCCCATGGTTAAGGACCTAGGGTTGAGATTATGGGGAGAGAACGTGGTAGTACTGGTAGTTTCGTCGGGTGACAAGCAGAGGCAAAGATTTACCCAGGTTCAGGCCCTCGGGTGGAGGTAAAGACCCTACTTCCTGCTTGTCTGTTATTGATCGTGGGAGATTATGGGGTTACAAGGTGGCTCCGGCGAGACGTCAATCTCGCAAGAGCTTTGGTGGTTCTGGTATGGCTTGGCCCTAGATCGGCACCCCTCCAGCCTTTAAATAGGCTGGTCTCGGGAGTTTGTAAACCGACTAGTTTACACATAAGGAAAGTATAAACCGACTATGTCTATGTCTAAACTTGGAGGGGACTCCATCTTGTTGGCTCTCGTCTTGGGCTTCGAGTTGTCTCTTCGCTATTGGGCCTTTAGTCATCACGTGCACCAGGTACCCTCACGTAGGGTACCCGGATGTATATCCTTGTCACCCGCCCTCCTTCCTCTTCTTCTTCTCCATCCCTCTGCGCAGAGCCCTCCACCGCGCAGTGCGCTCCGCCACCGTACGACGCCGGACCTCGCGAACCACCGCCCACCGGAGTTCCTCACGCCTCCGCCGAGCCAAGCTCTTCGCCGGCACGCCCTGCGTTCTTCGCCTTGCATCGCCGCCACAACTCCGGTGAGTTCTTCACCGCAGCACTTCCCGTGGCTAGCGCCTAGTTCTTTATTAGTTCTTCCTCAGATCTTTTCCGTATATTTTAGATCTTCTCCGTAGATCTTCTTGTTAGCTTCTTGTTTATAGATTCTTGTTTCTCTCCGTAGATTTTTGTTTCTCTTGTTTGCTTCTTTTCCTCCACCGCGCAAACATCGAGAGATGCTCACCGCCGGTGAACTTATGTCCTTTTTTGCAGATTCCGCCGCCGCACGGGCACCAGATTCTCACTTCCTCGCCGCACCGCCGAGATGTCGGCTAGCAATACTCCGGAGCCTGCCGACATTCCCGCCGAGGAAAGCGAGCGCGCCGGATGGGAAGGCTCGGATGTCTCCCAAGCCGAGATAGATTGGCTGATCCGGACCAAGCGAAGCGACCCGGCAAGTGATATGCCGGATTCCCGGCACAGAGGCCGAGCCGGATCTGCAAGCCAATGAACGCGTGGTCTTCGTCGCGCACTTCGAGCGCGGCTTCGGACTCCCGGCGAGCCCATTCTTCCGGGCTTTCCTCAACAAATTTCATCTTCAACCCCACCATCTCCCAGCGAACGCCATCACCACCCTCTCGCGTGCGTTTCTTTCTCCGAGGGATACCTCGGACTCTGGCCCACCGTTGAGCTTTGGGCCAAGTACTTCCAACTCCGGAAGCAGAGTGTCCCGAATCCGGATAAGACCCTCCCCAAAGAAATGACTCCTTGCGGCGCTGCCACAATTATACCTCGGAAAGCCTCCATCTTTCCTCGGTTCAAGGCCTGGAGTCATGCCGGAAGTGGCAGCGCACGTTCTTCTACGTGAAGAGCCCGGACAATTGATCTTCTGAACCTGCCGACATTCAGTCTCGGTGCCCCCACGGAGCAGTTCCAATGGAACTTTAACCCGAAAGATACGAACCTCGAGATCAATCAAATTCACCAGATCGTCAACCAGCTTGTGGAGGGAGGTATAACGGCGATGATCTCTTGAGGACCTTTATCAGCCGCCGAGTCTCCCCCTCCAAGCCCGGGTTCACAAGATTTGCCACATGAGTGGCCAGTACGATCCAACTCGGACCAGCACCCACGAGCTGACCAAACCCGAGGTCAGAAGACGCGTCAAGGCAATTGCCCGAACGACGATGACGAAGGAATGGGAATGGGGTCTAAAACCTCATGATAGAACTCGGCTTCCGGAGCAAGTAAGTAACTTGCAATTTATACCGACATACTTTTTCCTGCCGAGATAACTCTTATGTCGGCTCCATACTTGGCTCCTAAAATAACCCGGCTCTACTGCTTCTGACTTGCAGAGGTTACTCGGCAAAGGACTGAAGATGGAGCGGATCCCTCCGCCAAATGGGGCAAAGATCTGCCTGCCCCGGCCGTCACCGAGGTAGATGACCCGGACGATGAGGATCACTGCCGATTCCGGCTGCTGGTGCCCCTACCTCGGGTAAGCCTCGAGCCCGAGCCTCAATCCGAGATTGGTCAGACGACGATGATTGCGAAATGTTGGAGGTACTTGATGCTCGTCCTATCGCCTTTGCTCACGCACTGTCCTCGGCATCAGCTAACCCGGGAGGCCCTGCTCCGAGTACACGCCCTGCTACTACAGGCAAACAAGTCGGATCTCGCAAGCGTGCCGGGACCGGTACCTCGGATACCGGGACCACAACCGCTCAGACCCTGCAGCGAAGAGACCGAAGATGCAGAAGAAATCGGCAAACAAGCCACGGGGCAAGAAGATGCGGCCAGTTACTCAAGGGTAAGATACCTTTTGCCGATATACGCTCGTTTTTCTTTCTTCCTTTAACCGAGATAACATTACCCCGAGGTAACATTTTTTCCTGTCTCGATGCAGTGCTGCCCTTGAGGTTAACCAGAGCGCATCCTCCATGCGCTCACCCCTTCCGACTGCAGCGGAACCTCGGTCAACTGACTCCGGGGTACATCCCACCCCAGCCGTCATACTGCTGCCGTTTTCTGATGCCGCACTTGGAGGAGTCCAAGACGCCCCAGAAACCGAGGTCATGGACTTGGTTACCACCGATATCTCGGCCCCTGACCGAGATGCTGACCTCGGCTCCGGCCACAAGGACTCCGCGCCGGAGCGAACCGACACTCCGAAAGTGCCGGATCAGCAACAACAACAACAGCAGCAGCAACAACAGCAACAACCACAACAGCAAGATCAGCAGCAACAGCAAGAGCAGCAGCAACAACAGCAACAACCACAGCAGCAGCAGCCATCGCCACCACCGACATCTCCCACACCGGCATCCCAGAAGCCAGCCTCAGTGCCAATCCGGCACTGAGCCAATTGGCCACTAGAAAATTGCCGCTTATTCCGGATAAGCAACTGGTGGTGACTCCAACCCACTCCTCGAGCTACCAGCAAATAGTTGCCAGAGTCTCCAAAGCCGGCACAGCTATCTCGGAGATTCCCCAGCTGCGAACCCAAAGCGGCAACAGCCTGGGTTCAGTGGGGCACTATAGCATGGATTGGAATGCCGCTGATACCAGCGAGGTTTCCTCCCCTAACCCGGTTGGCCCAAGCCACGTCGCACAGTCCATTCATGCGATGCAGGTTGCCGTTCTCAATGCCAGCAAGATCAGCGAGGTAAACCTTCCTCAACTCAGTTCTTTTCTCTTTCTCAATAGAACATAGATATATTATCCCCAGTCCCCGAGATTCGGGTCGAGTGATTGAAACTCGACCGAGTAAAGAGCACTCGGCGCGAATCTTCCCAAAAAATTCAACATACAGTCCACCTCGAAAAACTTTGATATCCAGTCCCCGAGATTATGTCGAGTTACTCGGCATGAATCTTCGCAAATTTCCGACATGCAGTCCCCGAGACTCATGTCAAGCTTACTTGGCGTGAAATCTCACAATTTTCTGACATATTTTCTTTTTTCAGGATTGCACCAACACCCGGACCGAGGTGTTCAAGAAGCTGCTCTTGGAGCACAGGAAACTCCGGAATTCCCACAAGCAGCTGCAAGAGGTGATGAAGAAACGCGACGACGCGCACAACGCTGCGCTAAAAAGGAGAAAGATGAAGTGTCTCGGCTCCAGAAGGAGCTTGAACGGATTCAGAACCAGAAGTCCGAGATGGAGAGATCTCTGAAGCAGCGGGAAGAAGATGCTTTGAAGCATAAAGAGCTCCTCGACCAGACCGAGGTCCGCGCCACCTCGGCACAACAAGAATTGGATGCCCTCAAGGCTAAATGCGACATCTGGCTGGCCGAGCTCACCCGGATCAACCATGAGATGGACAGTAAGTTTCCTTTATCCTTTCTTTTTATTTCCATTTCTTGTACCGACATTAAATATATGCGGTATATAACTCAATTCGGTGATAGCTTTTCTGTCTTCAGAGCACTTCTCCCATTCCAAGGCCGCTGCAGTCAACACTACCCGCAGGGCACGAGAAAGAAGAGCAGAAACTGGCCCGATCTCGGAGTAATGGGACATTGAGGATCATTTGACTGCTCTGAATGCTCGCATATCCCCTCTGAAGTGCATTGGTACTGAACTCCTTGATGCTGGTATCCGGGTTTACCGGGTTCTATGGCCAAACTCTGCGACTCCAGTTTCCATCTCCGAGTTATCCAAGTGCCTGCTGGCTGCCGAGACAAGGCTTCGAGAGTGGAGATCCTCCTCAGCACATGCCGGCGCAGACCAAGCTTGACTTTCGTGCTCTCTTGGTACGAGTCAATCAATCTTGATGCAGTGCGGTCCCTATGCCAAGGCTCAAAATGGACTTCAGATCCGACATTGATCGAGAGCCGCAAGGAGGTAGCCTCCTTCATGGCCAGCTATGCTCCCACTCGAATTTCCTTCCTGGTCCAGCCTACTCGGAGGATGAAGAAGATGACGAGGATGATGAAGAGGGTGATGACGAGGAAGAGGACGTTGACGAGGAGATCGAGGTCGAAGCTCCCGACACTGGTACTGCCGGAGCAGCCGACACTGCTGCCGGAGAAGCCGACACTGCTGCTGCCGGAGCAGCCGACACTGCTAAGCCGACTGCTACCGACATCTCTGAGAAGCCGGCAACCAACACCTCGGTCGAGCCTACGACCGAGATATCTCCTGAAGCTCGTATTGCTCCTACTGCTCCGAGCTCCTCCGAGGTAGCTGCCTGAACTTATCATAAGCTGAACCATTAAATCCCCGGAATGCCGGGCGCAGATGTATATATACTCTTAAGTTTTATCAGTGCAACTTTATCATGCTAGTTTCAACTAGACAGGCTTGATGCCGGATCACCTTTCACCGAGTACCCGAGTTTACTTTCTTGTTCTACTATACTTAGTAATCTTTGCTCTTGTCTACCATTCAGGCGTTCGACAGTCGAGTCACAAGATCAAAATTATAGCATACAATACTTGTAAACTTTGAGGTAAGGTTTAGAGTCATCCGACACAAAGATAAGGAATGAAAAAACCGGGTTAGTAAACGACATATGTCGGATCTTTTTAGGACCGAGTCCCCGAGTCCATTTTCATGTTTACCATATACCATAACCTCTGCTCTTGACTGCCATTTCGGCGTTCGTCAGTCGAGTCACAAGATCACAACAAAATAGCATACATTACTTGAACTTTGAAACGAGGTCTCAAAACCATCCGACATATGAACAACATAGATAAAACAGAGATAAAACACATGCATATGGACAAGGCAGTCCCCGAGTTTCTTTCCGGAGTGCCGGCATTTTATTCAAAGGAAAACCGAGATACATACATTGCGCCCTTATGAGTAAAAGGGTCGAAGTAGAGCTACATTCCAGGGTCTTTTGGTCTCCTCTCCAGATTTGTCCATTACATTTTTCCTCGGTGCCTGCGCATCTATAAGATAGTATGAATCATTGTGTAGAGCCTTGCTCACAATGAATGGTCCCTCCCATGGAGGTGACAATTTGTGTCGGCCTGCACTGCGTTGCACTAGCCTCAGCACCAAATCTCCCTCTCGGAATACCCGAGGGCTGATCTTCCGGCTATGATAGCGTCGGAGATTTTGCTGATATATAGCTGACCGAGATAAGGTCAGTTCTCGTGCTTCTTCGAGCAAATCAACATCATTTTCCCGAGCTTCTTTTGCCTCGGTTTCAGTGTACAGCGCCACTCTCGGCGAGTCATACTCCATGTCGGTTGGCAGGACCGCTTCTGCTCCATAGACCAGAAAGAATGGCGTATAGCCAGTTGAACGATTCGGTGTGGTCCTTAGACCCCACAATACTGCTGGTATCTCCTCTATCCAGCATCCCGGAGTTCGCAACAGTGGTTCAATCAACCGGGCTTTGATACCGGCCAATACCAATGCATTTGCTCTTTCCACTTGCCCATTTGCCTCTGGGTGTGCCACCGAGGCTATGTCCAACCGAATTCTTTTTTCCACACAGAACCGAGCAAATTCTCCCACAGCAAAGTTTGTGCCATTATCCGAGATAATGCTATGGGGTAACCATATCTCAAAATGATGTCCTTCAAAAAGGATACAGCTGTGTGACCATCACACTTCCTGATTGGCTTCACCTCGATCCATTTGGTGAACTTGTCCACCATCACCAGCATATGAGTCATGTTACCTCGGGCTGGCTGAACTCTCCCACCATATCCAGACACCAAACTGCAAAGGGCCAAGTGATTGGAATTGTCTTGAGTGCCGAAGCTGGCAGGTGTATCTTCTTAGCAAATTTCTGACATCCCTCACACTTTCGGACGATATCTTCTGCCTGATTCAAAGCACTGGGCCAATAAAATCCATGCCGGAATACTTTGGCCACCAAGGCTCTTGATGAAGCATGATGACCACACTCTCCCTGATGAATCTCCAGGAGCATCTCTTGCCCTTCCTGCGGCTCGACACAGCGCTGCAGTACCTCGGTCACACTTCTCTTGTATAACTCCAGGTTGATGATGGTGTATGCCTTGGATCTTCTTTGCACTTGCCTGGCCTCAACTTCATTACTTGGCAAACTCCCGTCCATCATATACGCCATTATTGGTTGTGCCCACCCCGGCACAGGACGCACAGGAAAGACCGGATCATCCACCTCCATGAGATCAACCGACATTGCTTCCTCCGATATTGAGTAACCAGTCCCCGAGTTCTGCCAAGCAGTCCCCGGGTTTCCCAAATGCACCGACATCGACGTCCATGGGAACAGCCTCAGACTCCGGTTTCTTCGGGATAAAGATTGACTCGGACTCGGGCGATGGTTTGATTGATGGCTTCCTCAAATGCTCCAAGGATATGCCGGTGGGATTGGATCCCGAGATGAACCTAGCTTGGACAGTACATCGGCGGCTTCGTTTTCTGCCCGAGGTATATGCTTGTACTCGCAACCTTCAAAGAACCCCGAGATCTTCTGGACATGAAACCGATATAACGCCATGTTGGCGTCTAAAGCATCCCAATTTCCCGAGACTTGCTGCACCACCAGATCCGAGTCTCCGAAGCATTCTATCCGGCGAATACCAATTTCCTTGGCCACATTGAGCCCATGAACAAGTGCCTCATACTCGGCCACATTGTTAGATGCCGCAAAATGAATCTGCAACACATATCTCAGTTGATCCTGCTTAGGCGAGGTAAGGACTACCCCGGCACCTAAACCAATTTTCGTCCTGGAACCATCAAAGTGCATTCTCCAGTAATTGGAGTCAGGCAATGGTGGCTCATATTGCATCTCGGCCCAATCCACAAAGAAATCAGGCAGTGCCTGAGATTTGATGGCATCTCTTCTTTCATGTGGTGTATAAGGAGCCAGCTCAATGGCCCATTTGGCTACTCGGCCACTTGCATCTTTGTTACCAATGATTTCCGAGATAGGAGCTTCACACACCACTGTGATTGGATGCTCTTGAAAGTAATGCTTTAATTTCTTGACCGCCATATAGACGCCATATGTCATTTTCTGGTAGTGAGGATAATTTTGCTTGGACAACGAGATCACCTCGCTCAGGTAATATACCGGCCTTTGCACGGTTTTGCCATCTTCTTCTCGCTCCACTACATACGACACTCACAACCCGGTTTGTGGCTGCAATGTAGAGCAACATCGGCTCTTTGGGTAATGGTGAGGCCAATATCGGCGCAGTTGCCAACATCTTTTTTAGCTCAGTGAACGCCGCATCCGCTTGCGGGGTCCACACAAATGTGTTACTTTTCTTCATTAGTTGTATAAAGGCAATGCCTTTTCTCCCAACCTACTAACAAACCGACTTAACGATGCCAAGCAACCAGTGAACTTTTGCACATCCTTGAGATTATTCGGCAACCTCATGCTCTCAATAGCACGGATTTTTGTCGGATTTACCTCGATACCTCGGCTCGACACGAGGAAACCGAGTAACTTGCCTGCCGGCACACCAAAGGTACATTTGTCCGGGTTAAGTTTTATCCGGAATCTCCTTAGATTCGCGAATGTTTCTCTGAGATCATCAATCAGAGTGGATTTCTCCTTAGTTTTGATGACAATGTCATCGACATACACCTGCACATTTTTGCCTATTTGATCATGCAAGCATTTTTGCATACATCTTTGGTAAGTAGCACCAGCATTTCTCAAACCAAATGTCATGACACGATAGCAATAAGCCCCGTACGGGGTAATAAAAGCAGTTTTCATTTGATCAGCAGGGTTCAGCGGTATCTGGTGAAAACCAGAATATGCATCACAAAGGATAACAGCTCACACCCGGCTGTGGAATCGATCACTTGATCAATCCGAGGCAGCGGGAATGGATCCTTAGGACATGCCTTGTTCAAGTTGTGAAATCAATACACATGCGCCACACAATGGCCACATTCGGGTCATCCTTTTTCTTTTCTACCAGGACCGGGTTAGACAACCAGTCCGGGTGCAGCACTTCCATGATGAAACCAGATGCAAGTAACTGGCCAGTTCATCACCTATCACCTTTCTCCTCTCATCCGAGAGACGTCGCATAGGTTGCTTCACGGTTTCATATCCGGTCTGACGAACAATGAGTGCTCAGCCAACTCCCTCGGAACACCTGGCAGGTCCTGATTTGACCATGCAAAGATATCCCGATTCTCACGGAGGAAGTGACTGAGCTCGCCTTCCTATTTCTCCGTTAACCCGGTACCAATGATGACGTTGTGGTCCGGGAACGCCGGGTCAACGTTGATCTTCTTCGTCTCCTTCGGCACCTGGAATGCCGCATTCTGCTCCGGGTTACTCATACCCGGCATACCGAGTTGCGCGGACTGCGCCAACGCCACCACTTCATGGATCTTCTTCTTCTCTGCAGCAATGATTAATGACTCGGCCAGACACGAGCCAGCCGAGGCACACTGCAAGGAACGCTTGTAATCACCCGAGATGGTGATGATGCCATTAGGACCCGGCAGCTTCATCTTGAGGTAAGCCACATGGGTAGAAATCATGAACTTGGCCAGTGCCGGTCTGCCAAGCAAAGCATGATATGGACTCTCGAGGTCCACCACCTCAAACTGGATGCTCTCAGTTCGGCAGTTGTCCTTGGTGCCAAACAACACATCGACCCAAATCTTGCCCATAGGTGCACACGAGACACCCGGCACTATACCATGAAAGGTCGTAGAACTCGGCTGCAGCATGTTTGCCGAGATACCCATCTTCACCATGGTGTCTCGGTACATGATGTTGATGGCACTCCCATTGTCAATGAGAACTCGGGTGAACCTGACATTAATGGTGGGCCCAATGAATGTCGGATCCACCACCAGAGCATAACCTCCCGGGCTTGGCATGATCCGGGGATGGTCCTTCATACTCCAGCTGATCTCCTGATCAGACCAGTGCATATACTTCGGCACAGCCGGCATAACTGCGTTTACCTCGAGTGCACGGTTCAAGCTCTGCTTGTCAGTTGGCTCGGTCACAAACACCACATAGCTCTGGTGAGCCTCTCTATAATCACCCTGGCGATATTCACCCTGGCCACCGGGACCAGCATTGCCACTGTTGCCTCCGACATTTACTTGGTTGACAGGTCTCGGAGCTGGAGGCCTCTGTGCCGGTGCATTCACGGGAATTGCGTTTGCTCCGGTGAGCGGTAGTGCTTGCCTCTGTTGAGGATATGCCGCTGGAGGCCTCTGAGGTGTCCCCATCTGATTTCCTCCGGAGCCTCCCCCTTCCTTCAATGTGCGCTGATACCAGCTGCACTGCCGGGTTGAATGATTGGCCGGCCTGCGAGGATCATGCGTGTGATAGCTGCACGGCCCATCCAGCATTGCCTCATAGGTCAATGGCTTCTTCTGGTCACTCCATGGTCTCTTCCCTTCTTGATTTTGGCCCCAAGCAGGACCACTGGTCCTCTGACGCTGGCTAGCGCCGGCATCTGGCTGGTTTTGCTCCACTGCCGCAACTTGATTCGAACCGTACCGGTAATCCGGACGGTCATCTCTCCTTTTGTTTCCGAAATCCCCGTGGCCACCTCGGTTGGCTGGTCCGGGTCCACTGTTACCGGGTACCTTCTACTCGGTTCCACCGAGTTCAGCAAGGCTGCATCGGATCACCCAGTGCATAGCTATCCGCAATCCGGATTGTCTCGGCCAAGGTGGCCGGCATCTCCCTCTGCAACTTCTGCCAGAGCATGGAGCCGTGTCGGCACCCCTGGGCAAACCAAGATATGGCCTGCGCCTCCACAACTCCTTCACAGGAATTGCGAATAGTACTCCACCGGGTCAAGTAATCCCGGTCAGTTTCATTATCCCTCTGCTTGCACATCGCAAGCTGCTGAGGACGATTCGGTCTCTTGTATGTGCTGGAGAAGTTGCTAACAAATGCTTCTTCAAAGTCCAGCCAGCAATCAACGCTGCCCTCTCGCAGGTTGTTCAGCCAGATCCGGGCTGGCCCTTCCAACATTTGCGGGATATACCTTACCGCCCATCGGCGGTTTCCTCCCGCGATATGCACTGCCGACACATAATCTGTCAGCCAGTCTTCCGGCTTAGTACTGCCGTCATATGTCTTCGCGCCTCGGTTCAACTGAAAGTGCGGCACCGGTGGCTCCCTCATGATCCGAGGTCCAAAGCATGCAAGGCCAGGTGGGCCTTGCTCTTCCAGCATTTCGAACATATAGATCCTGTCCAATTGTAGCGTGCATCATTTGGTGACAACTGGCGAGGTCCCAGCCGGGATCCCAGTGCACCTTCATATCTCTGATACCCGGCTTTCTCCATAGCCGAGTAACCATCATCATACCGGTTGGCCATTTGGTCAACACCTTGTGGCTGCTGGACATGCTCGACATTCTGCTGCTGGGCAGGATATCGTGTCGGATACCGAGGTGGGTAGCCTCGGCCAGCCGAGTTAACTACTCCGGCATCTGGACCGCCTGGACCGGGATTGCTTTTACCCCGGCCGGCACTACCTCGCCCAACTAACTGTTTTCCGGCATATGCCGGATCATACGCCTGTATCTGCTTGTTTTTACCGGAGTTTACACTCCGGTCACGATCTCCACCGACATGCGGTGATGAAAGCTTGCCCCTTAGATCCACTGGCTCCCCTAGCCGAGTGAACAATCTCGGACCCACCTGCAACTGTGTTAGCCTTGCGATAGGCCTCATTCTGCCGGGTAGCCACAGCTATCAACTCATTAACTCGGTCTTGCTGCCTACGGAGAGCATCTCCAGATAAGCCTGACAACTCGGCTCTTGCTGCCTCGGCAGCTCTAAGAGTCTTAGCAGGGGAACTATACTTCGGCTTTTCGACCGACAAGTGACTAGGAGTCTTACTGGAACTAGATCTACCATCTCTAGCAATCTCGGCATTGAGGCCTTTACCCCTCTTACGCACATCCTCTATGCGACTAGGGCGAGCAGCTACTGGGGTAAAACCACGTGCTTCGTTATACTCACGGAGAGTTATTCCGAACTCTCTCCTTACCTCGGCCATCGCGAGAGCCTCCTGATGTAGGCTCTGACGACGTGACTCCAACTTGCCTCCATTTGGGCAGCATCTGTACCGGCAGCTACCGGCACAGCCAGCTTCTCGATTATCTCCTCAAGAGGAGCGGGCCTAACCGGTACATCAGATGTACCGGCTTGGTCGCGGAGGTTCTCCCTCCTCTCCAGCGGCAGTTTCGTCGATCTGGTGGTTTTGGGGGCAGGTTGGCCGACATCTCCATTGCTGGGTTTTCCTCTGCCGATTTCTCCTTTACCGGCACCACCCGCAGAGCCGGTCATCATGACCTCTGCGCAGCTCCCGGGGCGAGTGATACGCCGGCCGCGAGCCGCACAGACAGCAGGAGGATCCTCAGCCACAAGCACCTGCTCCGGGTACTTGCAGACAACCTCGGTGGCGACGTAGTCACGAAGGTACCGAAGCTGATGAGGCAGCCGTTCGTCGGGAACGGCCTGGTGCCGAAGCATCCCGCATTGTCGCTGATGAAGTTCAGCGAGCCGAGCTTGCAGATGAGCCCGCAGACGACGCGCTCGCCGGAGTCGATGATGGAACCCGTCCGGATGATCACACCAGCCAGCGCCGCTGCTGGCCCCACGGTGGGCGCCAACTGTCGTGGTGGTATCACGGCAGATGCCATGGGATGGCTTTTGTTGGGGCCGATGGACGCTGGTGGAACCGGGGAGGACTAGCGCGCTAAGGAGCGCACACGGAAGACACAAGAACACGCACGATCTACCCAGGTTCAGGGCCCTCGTGAGGAGGTAAAGCCCCTACTCCTGCCTGTCAGTCTCGGTATATCAGGATATCATGAATACAATGGTGCTCCTCGAGCTGTATGCTCTCAACTATGGTGAATCTCTCAAGGAAGAAGAAGCAAGCTACGGTTCTCCTCGTCTCTCTCAATATCTCTTTGGAGTCTCGCTTACCTCGTCGTCGTCCCTCACGCAGGAGGGCCTGGGGCACCTTATATACTGGTACCCCGGGTCACCGGATTGGTGCCATACGCTACGCTGTAGCCACGCTCCTCTGTATCAGTAACTCGGCATGATTGTACCCTGCACAGTGGACAGGACGTGGCTTGCCCATGCCCTGTCCCATGTCTCTGCTCCCATGTACAGCGGAGGTCAGCGGCGTCCTTCTCCTACTCCCATGCCCGTCCTTGGTCTGCAGAGGTGAGCCCGGTCACTTCAGACATGCGCCATACCGCACGCTACGCTCCCGTGTCAGACGGGATGTGACAGCAGCGCTGACCTCCGTCCGACATAAGGTGCCTCTTCTCTATAACCCGGCATGGATATGCCGGATTCCTTTTCCTGAATAGCCTCCCCTGCACATAAGAAAACACACAGGATACCGACATATATATGTCGGTCAGCATGTCTCGGATCCCATACCTCGGCAAGTATAACACGGTGGGTATATGTCGGTTCCTGCCAACATCATAACTCGGCCTCCTCTGGGCCCGGGTATGTCGGTTTCTTGCACCTCGGTCCAGACTTGGACACAGCTTATACCATATCATGACCCTACCCGGGGGTAGCCCCCCGACAGGCCTGGATCTAAACCACCCTGTCGATCTGAATTCGCCGGCGATGCGGAGAGATCCCGCCGTCCAAACGGCCGCCGGTCGGAGCATTTCATTCGACGCGGGCGCCTCCCATGTGATCGACGGAATGACTCCCGACGCCCCGGAGCTCATGCAGGTATGAACCCGCGTTTTATAGCCATGGCATGTACAATAGACGTGTGCATAGGCGAGGTGTGGCTACCAGCCTTGCTCCTTGTGTGTAGGAGACCGCCCATATCATGGACGACATCATCAACGACAACGCCCGGGCGGAGGAGGACGACGACGGGTTCGACGAGGGTGAGGAGTACTACGAGGACGACGCCGAGGACGACGACGAGGTCGAGGAGGAGCGGGTGGTGACCAACGCTGTGGTCGGCGAGCAGGTGGCGAAGAAGAAGAAGGGCAGCCGCGGCATAATCTGGACGACCAAGGAAGACGAGTGCATGGTCGAATCAAGGAAGGCCATTACTACCGGCGAGATCACCGGCACAAACCAGTCAAGCACCGCCTACTGGTCCCGGATCAAGGACGAGTTCGACGAGCGCCGGTTCACCAAGGACTACTACAAGGTGAGCATGGTGCGCGGCCAAGGCGCCATCGAGCATAGGTGGCGCATCGTCCAACGCCTCGTCAACAAGTTCCACGGCTGCCATGAAAACATCGTCGACCGGAAGGAGAGCGGGAAGGGCCCGGCGGATCAGGTGACCGCCGGCTTGCGATCCCCTTGTTGTTTTGTTGCTTAAGTACAATTGTGATCGTCATCGGCTTGCATTGTTGTAGGTCATGGATGCCCTTGTGTTGTACAAATCCATCAACAAGGAGAAAGACTTCAAGTTGATGCATTGCTACAAGCTTCTCCAAAGTTGTGAGAAATGGAAGGCGCACCGGCGGACTTTGAACAAGAACGGCCGTGCCGACCTCAACGCCGATCCCCAAAACTCGGAGGGGCGGCCAATCGGGAACAAGAAGGCGAAAGCGGCCTTGGCAGCGGCGGCAAAGACGGACAGAGTGCAGTCGTCCATCGACAAGGTCCTCGCCGATGTTTGCTCCAACTCGAGCTTGAGGCGCGAGGAGAACAAAGCAAGGTGGGCGACCATGATGCAGAAGGCCGACGTCAAGATCAACCTCGAGCAGAAGAAAGCCGCCGTCAAGAAGAGGAGTCAGGACTTCATGATCTTGACGGCCGACGTCTCCAACTTGGACCCGCTGGCGAGGGCGGCGCACAACATGTATCGCACCGCGATCCAGCAAGAGCTTGGGCTCGTTCCGCCCGAGAACGGCGCCGAGAACGGTGGCAACCACGGCGCCGAGACCGGCCACGGCGCGGGCGGCCAGGTCGACGATGACCCCGACATGATCGCCGATGACCCCGACATGACTCAGCCCGGCTATGGCTACGTGCCCCAGCCCGGTGACAACATCTAGATCGGCGACGACGACGGCGGCGGCGACAAGCAGACGCCGGGCAATCCCGGCGTATTTTGGCGACATATTTTGGCGTAGTGTCTTTTGGCGGCACATTCGAATTTGCAAAACCTTGTTCGGCGATTTGGGCGCCGCGAGTGGGGAGCGAGGGCGCCCAAATGCGCCAAGTAGTCCGGACGGCGCCCAAACGGCCTGTCCGGAAGGCGTTTGGGCGGCCGTTTAGGCGCCGCGAGTGGAGATGCTCTAACAAGACGTGCCATGTAGAAATTCTGCACCTACCGTAGCGAGGACGGTGGCGGCTCAATCGGAAACCAGCTAACGTTCCATAAACAACACATAGTATACGATGGGGTCGTAGCCCGTGGACACACAAGACGTCCTTCTCAACACAGATCCGGGCTTTCAGTGGCTGGCCCAAGAGTAGGAGGGAGCTAGCACTTGTGCTTTGACACGATCATCCATGTCCTATCTAATCCATGGGCAATCGGCGGCAACCGAGGTCTAGCAGTAGAGGGCAGGGGCGATGGCTCGTTGGGGAGCGGGTTGGAAGGTGGGTGTTGATTGCACGGCCGCGGCGCGGAGCCCCTACCCCCCGTTTTTGTGTGTAAAAAATGGCCCTTTCAGTGAACTAATAACACGTTTCGAAAACTATTTTGAAATCTGACTTCTGAACTTGGTGCCAATGTCAATTGCGCCGACGTTGTGGAGGTCGGCTTCAGGTTGGTCCATCGCCGAACCAGGGTCGGCGCCATGCTCCTTGGCGCCGACGTCTTCGTCTACGCTGGCGCCCAAATCTCTTGGCGTCGACCTGCACAACTTCTGTGTCGTTCACTGAGCTCGGGGCTAGATTTGAAAAATAGTTTCCGGTAGAGCCCAGTTGTAGCATTAGTTCGGCCGAGAGGCCAGATTTGGCAAAAATACCCACCCTCCATCGACCAGACCCAGCTTTCGTCTTGCAGGTGCAGCTCATCGTCGTTCATTTACTATTTGGGGAGAAAGGTCCAAAACGGAACTTGAACTCACGAGGGAAGGATAAATCGAACCCTGAACTTCTAATCCTCAAAATTAGTACACTCAATTCTTTGATCCCGTGACTAGAACCTTGGGACCATGTGAGCTAATTTGCTGACGTGGCAAAGGTTCGACCTGGATTTCTATTAGTGGGGTCGGCGACTAATATAAGCGGGTTGGGTTGTCTGTTCGGGTTGAAATCGAAGCCAGGTGGGGAATAAAATTAGGTTTCGTGAGCTCAGCGGTGGAAGGGATTTTCGGTGCGTGACAGTGGAACGAGTGATTTCGTGGTCCACCGGTTCATCTGTCGCTCGCACGCGGAAGAGGACAACGGAGATGGACAAAACCGAGGTTGACGGTGGTCTCCCGGGAGAACACTGTGGCGTACGAGCCTGCGAAGATGTGCAGTTGCAATTTGGCGAAGAAGGCGCCGTGATGGATCTCGTGGAGTGCTCGCAACCTTGGAAGAAGATACTACCCGCGTGGATGCTATGGTAAGCTTGATTTTGATGCATTTTCTCTTTTGCTCGTTGCATTTTTCTCCTCTTTCTGCATCGGTTTGATTTAATTTTGGACTTTTAAAAAGACCGGTGGATGCAGGTATGTAGCATGGTATGATCCGCTGTTGTCTCATTGGCATTGCTCCTAGTCGAAATTGTGGAGTAAATCACCTAAACGCCTTCGTCTTCCCCGCCTCTCGTAGAGCGATTGCCGCCTTGCACGACGGTCTCCTCGCCTATGTCCTCTTCAGGTGCCCCTGGTGACCGAGTCAAGCACCAGAAGCCCGCGACGAGAGGACTCACCCAAAACCGAGTTATTGGGGTCATGGCTGGGCACGCGTGAGGCCATCGTCGCTTGCTCCCAGTGGCAGAGCATGCCAGAGTCAGCTGGGTGTGGGTGGTGGGGGGGGGGGGGGGGGGGAGGGAGGAGTAGAGTCATGGCTTCATGTACTTGGAAAACCTAGGGGGCAGGGGCCGGTGGCCCCCTGACATGAACTAAGCTCTGCCACTGTTTGCTCCTAATATGGTTCGTCAGTGCAGCCACGTGTAGAGGCCGAGACGGTCGACGCGCGCATGCACCCATGTTGCAAGATAGTGCAGATTCGAGAGGGGATGGTCCAAACGCCGAAGTTCGGTGGCGGGGAAAAGGGGTTGGTTGGAGAGAAAAATGGGAGGTGAATGAGTTCAATGATAGATATGACAGGCGGGCGGTTTGAATTTTTTTTTTTTGGCGTGCAAAACAGATCCAAGGTTCAAATTAGACAGGGAATTAATAGTTTAGTATCTTATATTTACTAATTGGAGGCACCATACGAGCTTCCACGTTAATCCTGGAGTAAACACCAAAAAATAACCATAAGATGTAAATTCAACGGTTAAGATCAAAGGTTCGCTATGTGTTTTGTTTCCACGTGCGCTAAGAGTCTTCAAAGTGCACGATCGAAGTATTTCTCCAAATAATTCCATCGTCTTGCAACGCACACGTCGCCGCCATCTCTGATGGTCACCTCCACTCTCCGTCGCGCCTCCAGCAAGGAGAAACTACGATCGGCTCCAGCGACCATACATGCCATGCAGCTGCGATCTGTTGCCGGAGCTAACGCCGCCACCGTCCTCACCTCCTTTTATGTTCACGCGACTTGAGCGCGTCATTGGGCAGAGAATGCTAGATCGGATCCAATTATAGCAAGGGCAACGGTGCAACATGTCCTCAATCTAGAGAGCTTGATCGGTTCCAGTGAAATCACGAGATTCACACGCCAACTCAATACATCCATGCTATTCAGGTTAGCGTCTTCCTCCTCTGTATACCATGTCTACCGTTGCCACTAGATTTAATATTGGTAGAGAATGTTTAATTGCGGCCCCCACCATCTTTTCCCCAGTGAGATTCGTCCAATAATTTGGTCTAGAAAATGAGCATTACCTTCGTTCTTCCATGCATGGACGTCCAGATCGTCTTGCTTCAAACACCGGCCATAAACAGTGGGCTACCCTGCAACTTGCACTTGCGAACCTGCGTCAGTTCCAGGTAAAATTTCTCCTATCTGTTCGTTTCAGCTTCTCCATACTCTAATACGGTCATCAGGTACCCAAAATATAGTAGCCATGCATAAAACAATGTGGTACCACTAGATTTAATATAGGTAGATAGGTTTGATTGCGCCCCCACCCCCATGCAAACCAAGATAAATGGCAACAAAGAGATGAGTAGATCTCCTACGTTAGGACAAAGCTTTGGGTATTCATAATAACCATGTCAGTTTTTAATTTTCCTCCTAGGCTCGCCTGAAACGAATCTAGGAAATTTGCCTTCTGATTATTAGGAGTCAGAGAAGTATTGCAAAGCATTATTCGATAACTTTTAGTTTTAGTAAACCATGCAATCGCCTAATTATGCAAGTTGCTCTTAGACGCGACCTGAATGACTGAACTTCAGTTAAATTCTCCATGCTTCAACATGATGCCATCCCGGCTTCTGATTCGCCGCCGAGTGATCTGTGTAATCCGCTTCTTATACACATGATATAAATCTGCTTCTCAGAATCGTGTTGGTTATGCGCCTGCGCGGATCGAAGCAGCCACTGAAGTTTGCACAATCCCGACGAAGTATACTCAGCCTTGGGCGACCGAAGTTCCGATACGTCTTGCCGTTCTGAGGTAACCAAATCGCTCTCCTCTTTGGAGCCAAAACATTCAGTTTGTAATTTTAGAAGCACTTTTAGCCTTAGCAACCATGCACTCACTTATTCAGTTTCTGTTACACGGGACGTGAATGCATCAGGTTTGTTTGCTGAGTTTGCATTCAGCAAAGAAAGATATGATTGATTTGTGGTGGGTTAAATGCAGGTAATATCTTTTTGGTACTCCTTAAGATTGATAGTCTTAATACGTATTTTTTACATACTATTTTCTTTTCTTATATAATTTTTTAATCCGGCAAAATTTCGATTTGGGGCATATAAACGTCATTAGTATTCAGGGTGTACACAAATACAAATGAAAAGGCATAAATGGTCATCAGTAAATCGATGATAGGAGCTCCATTAATCTGTACTTGGTCTGTAATCTGCTTATTCTGACATGCGGGGAAGAAAAGGATAATTTATTTATTGTTATTTCTCCACTCAGTATTACACTATGGAAATAATAGTGCTAGCCAACATGTATACAAGTTTGTTTGATACGGATATGTAATTTCAGATGTACTATTAAATATGTATTACAATTGCTTGAACTAAGTCGAGGCTAATATTTTTTCTGATTCAAGAATTGCCGTTTGTGATACTACGTGAATTAAATTATATCACCAATGTCGTATCATTCTAAGCAAGTTGGCTTAGCATGAGAGGTGTTTGTAACCTGGTAATATTATCTTGGAACAGTTGATCTCCTGAGAACGGCACACCTTCGGAATCTTCTAGACCCAATCTTTGTTTATGAATGAAGCTTCCAAATCATTACTCTATTATAGAAATATCTGCAACGACATATAACATATTGTTCATCATGTATGGTTATTGAATATTGGAGAATATGGTTCGATTATCTGTTATTTGTGTACTCTGGGTTCACTCTATGGCAATGAGGATCCCGCCGACAAAGAAATGCGCTACGGAGATGATTCTCCATGTGATTATTATTTGTATTCCTATAATCGTTGATAACGTATTAAGTATTAAAACTACCATGCTGGATTATATAACAAGCCCGTGCTGATGCACGGGTTGATGACTAGTGCTAACTAATCGGAATTTGGAGTTCAAGGTTCGACTTAGCTGGCCTTTTTAAGGTTTACAATGGACTTTTTCCCAGTAGGGTTACCAACTGATGTACCGAGGCGAGTCATGTAACTGAACCACCTGTAAGGCTGTAACGGCAAACTGGGAAGCAACAAAACAGAAGTGCACGTCTGCGCCGGAAAGCAACGCCAATCCCAACTCACCCACATCCCACCCAGACGACGGAGATCACCGCGTCCGATCCGCCCGCGACCTTTCCCCCATTCCTCCCGCAGCCGCCGACGGCCGCGGCGTCGCCTCCCGAGTCCAACAACCCCAATTCGGCCGCTTTTACAATTCCCCACGGACGCCAACAGCCAAATCGTCGAGCCTCCCCACAGCCGCCGGGATGAACCGGATCCCGTCCGTCTCGCTGCGGGGCGACGCGGCGCCCGACCCCGCGGCGCTGGCGCGGTGGGCGAGGGCCTTCTGCGTCATCCGGTTCGACCTGGAGCGAGGGCAGCTGGTGGAGGCCTGCTTCCCGCCGGACGCGCTCGCCCACGGCGGCCTCGATCGCCTCGTCGCCTTCTCCTCCTTCCCGGACTCCATGTCCCACCACCTCCCGCGCCACCGCTCCTCCGTCCACGACTCTCTCTTCTCCTTCCGGGTCCCGGACCCCTCCCCTCCCGCCGCGGCGGCCTCCCGCCGCGGCTTCCTCTACGGCTTCGTCTTCAACCGCCAGCGCCAGGACGAGCGCCTCCCCCGCGGCGGCGAGCAGAAGTCCGTCGTCATACTCTCCCACGCGCCATACTCCTCCCTCTTCCGCCTGCTGCTGCAGATCCTCGGTCCCCTCTGCTTCGACATCGGCCACAACGCGCTGTCGATGGTGGCGTCACATGTGGCCGCCTGGCCCGCGCCAGCACCAGGATGCCCCATGGAGCTCCCCATTGGCAGCGCCGCGCTGCGGGTGCACCTCCCGCCGGCGGCAGACGACCCTGGCCCACCGCCGGCACTGTTGCCGGCCAACCCTTCGGTGCCATACGGGCTCTTCCACGATGCTGACCTGTTTGCTGCGTTTCGTGGCTTGCTTCTCCACCTGTGGACGCTATGGGAGCTCATGGTGGTTGGCGAGCCTATACTGGTTGTCGCGCCATCACCGCCGCAATGCTCCGAGGCTGTGGCCGGGCTGGTTAGCCTTGTTGCTCCAATCTTGTATAGCGTGGACTTCCGGCCCTACTTTACTATTCATGATCCGGACTTTGCTCGTCTGAATGCGCTTGCAGAAGGCGAGGTGTTCCCACCGATGGTGCTCGGCGTGACAAACCTGTTTTTCTTGAAGAGTCTTAAGAGTATTCCGAATGTCGTCTCTGTGGGAAGCCCGAACCCAAATTCTACTAGGGTGCTTCCAGCAGGTGGGCAGTCGCCAGCATCAGCGAATGGATCCAATGGGACACCTGTGAAGCTGAAGCTCGACAAACTCGCAATCAATAAGTTCTCTCCCACCGGTCTGTTGAATTCCATCAAGTTGAGAAGAGAAGGCCCTCTTTCCCTTATGACAGAGCATAAAGAGGCGCTATGGAGCACATATGCGCCAACCACAAAGCCCGATACATCTGTTCTGAATAGGCTCATTGATGCTGGTGTGTCACCGAGGATTGAGGAGTCCATGTCGGTCGTCAACAATGAGATACTGCGGCGCCATTTCTTGGAGCTAACAACCAACTTCCTCGCGCCTTTTGGACCATATCTGAGAACTACCACACCACTAGAAGGGAGTTCTCCCTTTGTTGATCCACCGTTACTTCCACCATTTCATGCAGATGAGTTTGTCAATGGTTTGGCTGCTAGAGGTCCAGGGAAGTTTTTGTCTAAAAGGATGAGGTCCAATTGGCTGAATCTATATAGGTAAGCCACAACCATGTTTGTTTGGTGAAGCATTTTTTTTAGTTTGAATTGCTTGGCAAAATGAGGAATTCTGAGCTATCCTTTTCATTTTTATTTCACCACTGATCTTTATCAGGAAATTCTTGGAAGGCCCTAACTTCATGCCTTGGTTCCGACAAAGACGTTCTGCTGCAGAGAAAGATCAGCAGAGGCTCTGGAGGCAAGCTCGCTTGAATGTTGACATTGAGAAGTTAATGTCAAAGATGTCTGAGTTGGAGAGGATTGATTCTTTTAATGTTATTGAGCGGTACCTTCTCAGAGAGATGGAGGTAATTTGTTTCTAATGCATTCTTAAGTTAACCGTGACTTCTAAAAATAAATAGACAATCATAAATAGCAAGTTTTTACATATCTAGACATTTAACTAGCATTTGGACTAGTTATGGAAATTTAATTCAGAAATCCTTAATGGTTTATTTGTTGATAAGACATAGGAAGAACCCACATTATCCACATTTCAATATAGATGCATAACTAGGAGCCATCGACTCAATTCATAATGTTCAACACAAGGACTGCCTAAATGTGCTATGGGCTTTAGGCCAGCACAAATCAAGCAGGAGGAATGCCTGAGTTGGACGGATACGTAAAGGAAGCCAAAAATGGAATAGGATAGCCATCGGGATATGATATAAAATCTTTCAATTATTTCTATGTAGCAAGATGAGTTGTATCTGTGTAGGACAATAGCAGGACGACTAGGCTAGAGATATAAAATGATAGGAGTCTGAATTGGTTTAGTTAAGGAAGATTTTGAGTTAGTTTGGAGGTATAGTATGGATCAAGACTGTTCTATTATTCTATGTAAGCAAGCTGATGTTGTAATCTTTTGACCAATGAAAGAATAATCAATAGTTTGAATTTAACTAATCCTTAGAACCTTGCAAACACAACATGGATTAGGCCCTGCAGTGGTTAGACGAGGGCGAGACTTACCCCCTGTCTTTGAACCCATGCCCTACCAAAAATCCATATTAAAATTCGATATAGACTCGAGCTCCTCTTGTGAGATAGGATGCAACCTAACATCTATGTTCTTCCTGGTACTTATGTGGACTTCCTTGGTATGGTTGAATTATCCTTTCCTCTCGTGACACAGTTCATGAACTTCAGAAATCGCAGGCTCTGTGCGGATGATTTTTACTTTATATTTATGCGGGTAAAATTTCAAGTATGATATTGTAGATGTTATGTTGCAAGAAATTAGAACTGAATCGTGACGGACTAGTGTTAAATGTTCGCGTCCTGAGAACATAGCTCATTGGGATCACATTGGGTTTTCTTCTGTATTTATTTGAATAACTACCGTCAGTAGTCAGTAGTAATGTCATTAAATGGAAATAAAGAAAATAAATACTAGAATGTATAACTTGTTTGCTAAATGTTAATCTAGTGGCACTTTAAGTAATAAGACCTGTTTGGTACTTTGGTACTAGTACTAGTCTACTATCCCCTATCATGTACTTGATAGACTAAAGGAGGCATGCACTTGAAGATTCTCACACCATATATGGTATTTTCTTAATTTGAGTTTTGACAGCCCAAACTCAAAGAGTTCTGATTCACTGTAATAGATAGGCCCCATGATATATATGTATTTTTCACTAGGCCCCATGATATAGTTCTTTACAGCAAGAGAGGCCACATCATTGTTTAATGATATATATTTTTTAAATTACATGCTCAAAATTTTCAGCATACATAGATCAAAAGGAATATCTTCTACAGTTAGCTCATTCAACATACATATTATGCCCTCAATATTTGCAGAAATATGCTGTGGTCCTGATGTTTATTTTTCAATCTTTGCCGTCCAGAATTCTGGGGCAGGTACTGCTGAATCAATAGCAGCATGTCAGAAAATGAAGATAAACCTCCAAGCAGCATTCAGTGTCCTCCCAAAGGACATGCAGCAGCTGCTGCTCTCCAACCCTAAAAGATCTGTGCTTCTTCAAGACAGCCAAGAAAAAGTCCCAGAGCTCGGTGACATTGTTTCCCAGACAAGTTTGTAGCAGTTTTTATTTGTAACATTACGATTGAGATTCTTTCATCCACAGTCCAAAATTCACACTTTTTTATACATGGGTGCTGGCCTGACGGGATTGAGTCACATTTTATTCACACAGTCCAAAATACACACGTCTTATTTATACATGGCTACCATGTTCAGATTTTCTTTGGGTTTCACTCTGTATAACTTCAGTTTCAATACTTTTAGTTCATTTAAAATATTAGCAACACAAATGATTTTTGTTTTTTCACCTGTATTTTATATTATACTACAGCATTCTGCATCCTCCATTTAAAAGAGTTATTCATATTGATGGGTGGTCCTGTAGTTTGAAGCCCATCACGTTCTTGGCAACTTACTGTTTTGATCTTCAACTTCAGGGGTGAATCAATGTATCCTCAGTCCTCACCTTTGGCACCCAATGTTGAGTGACAGAAATGATATTTGCTTCATTCTTTGGCAAACTTTTTTCTTGACTCAATTCATGTTGATGCATCAATTCTGTCAGGTATTAGTTACTGGAAAAGAATTATGTTAAGCTGCAGGTTCACCAGGATTAAGGGCATGTTTGTTTCCTTCCACACGTTGACAATGCCACACCTTGTTTTCAGCATACCTTTCCGATTGGTATTAAACGGAATTCTATCATAATGTTTGTGGTCCTAGTAATTTTGCATCCTGTACAAGTTGTTGGATTAGAAGATTAGAAGCAGGACTGGTGAAATTTTATATGAAGCCTGTATCCTAGTTTAGATAGTTAACTAGGTTTTACTTTTGATTCATTGTTATCACGGCTACTTTTATTACTGTAATATCCAATAGAGTTTTACAGCTGTTATATCAAAGCTGTAAACTAGTTATGTGAATATGCTTTTGCCCAGCATAGACGATTCGTTTCTATTACCCTTTTTTACATGTAAGATACCATGTATGGTGTATTTGTGCATGTTTCATCCATTGGAATTGGAAGTTATAAAAATGGGGAATCATGGCACATGGACAACTCTTGAAAGTTCGGAGAGGCAGAGTTCATAACATTTTAACCTTTCTTTACGAGTTAATTTGATCAAGACTACGTTTGGAAAAGGGAGAGCTAGAGTCATGCAAAGGCAGGTAAGCTGTAACCTTCTGTATAAGATCGCAAGGGCGGTCGGAAGGAACAGAGTTCGGAAAATACAAAACAAAAAAGTCCACACGCACACTGATAATGAGATCGATGAGGGAACAGCTAGCAAGCAGTCCAGTTAAAAGACACTCCTAGGCTCTTAGCAAAAACAAACGTGACCTGATCAAAATCTTGCATGTCCATGCAGCAAATCAATCACAACAACAATTCAGCATGACCTGAATGGTGCTGGAATGAACAATCCAGGGTCCACATTGTATTTCTTCAGTGGAGCTAGCAGGAACTTTACAATGCGATAAACTCTCAACGCCTTCACTTCTTGGCCCCAAAGCGTTGCTTTGTTTGAAACTCAGCTCGGAACAACCAAACAAAAACAACAACTGACAAAATCAGTAACATCAAAGAAGGCACAAACCATTCAAGCAACTGTCATATATTTGACAGGGCTATACTCATTACCAGATAAAAGATACAACATACCAGCCAACGCAAAGGACACATGACCAAGATCACCAAAGATTCAAGTCCAGCCGAAAAACTGAAACAGCTCTAATAGAAATTAGATAAGTTGCACACTCCAGCCAAATGAGTTAAGCTACCACATTACAATCATGTTCTCAGCATGCATTGAGCCTTAACGAAGTGCTCAAAAGATACAGTGCTCAACTTCCAACCTTCCAGCTAAATATTACATTAAGAAACTTAAAAATCCTCACAGTTTTATTAGCTGAGACAAGTAAACAACTGATTCATCTACCTACAGAATTCTAACGGTTTTGATTAGCTGAGACGAGTAGATAACTGATTCAACTGATGCCCTGGATCTTCAGCAGTACCTACACTTCTTCTTTGCCCGCAGCTGAAAAAAATTGGTTAAGAGAAAACACATGATTAGATGAGAAGTATAGACACAAGATTTGATGCAGAAACAAAGCTTCTTGTATCAGCTCCCATATCAGAAACATATATAGATGACAAGATGGTGTAACAGGGCATACAGAAAACACAGGCCAATCCTAAGCAGGTATAAAATAAATTCAACTGTAGAATCAAGAAGCCCATTGAGGACTAATAAAATGCTGGATGTTACTAGAGTGCAGTGAAACCAACTGTGAGACAACTAGACAAGCATCATAAATCATAATGGATCAACGCCAGCCAGGAGAAGAACATGGATGTTACTATGTTAGCCTACATGTGCATTGTAAAACAGTTTAAAGACGGTAAGGCTCACCTGGTTGCTGTTACCACACTTCTTCTTGCGGCAATTCGTAGCCCTAGGCGGCAGGCGTGAATAGCACCTGTGGTTTAAAAGGGTGAAAACGGTTAGCTATATCACAGTCATGAAATTAGTGAACAATTTATCGACCACACAAAGAGAAGAGTGGGAGCATGCATGATCAGTTAAAGCACTTCAGCAATCAAACAGCAGTACGGTACACAATTACAGCCAGCTCACACAAAAATCAAGAGTGTTGATCACATTAGCAGTTTAGAGAGCAAGTGTGGTGATTTAACTCTTGCATTTTCGCAAGCCATACAACCAGGCATGAGAAGAAACATAATGGAACACGAGCAAATGGGCAATTAACAGTGCAAAAAGCTATTAATCATGTCCAACCTGTGAAAAATAACTGCTGAACTAAATCAATCAAGGTAGATGGTACTAAAGGTTTATTTTTTCTGATCAACTATCACATGTGATCGTCAGGATGCAAGGGCGATCATATTACTACCAGTCACATAACTAAGTAATGCCTCCAAATGATCAATCACTACAATTCCTTGGCTATTGAGTTAATCATAAAATACATACAGATACGAAGCACAAGGGCCGAACAAATTACATAAATAGAAATCATTACCCTTCGATAGGCACATCCGACAAAGCAGCATTTTTTATCGAATGCGAGAGTTCAGACTATGCAATTCAGGATCAGGTAAATCAACAAAAGCTGGCTAATTTGAGAAGAGTGCAGGGATTTATGTATTACTTGCGGCAGATGAGCTTGGTCTGGTTGTACTTTTGAGCTAGGGCCTTGAGATTGGGCTCGATCATGCAGTGGCCCCCGCGGAGGCGAAGCACGAGGTGGAGCGTGGACTCCTTCTGGATGTTGTAGTCGGCCAGGGTGCGGCCATCCTCCAGCTGCTTCCCCGCGAAGATGAGGCGCTGCTGGTCCGGCGGGATGCCTGGGGATCGATCGACAATCATAGCACGGCAAAATCATATCAAAACCGGTGGATTCGAAATTCGATTTTGCTGCACGAGGGGCGAAACGGAAGGCGACGCGGCGAGAGTACGTACCTTCCTTGTCCTGGATCTTGGCCTTGACGTTGTCGATGGTGTCGCTGCTCTCGACCTCGAGGGTGATGGTCTTCCCCGTCAGCGTCTTCACGAAGATCTGCATCTCCTCTGTCTCCGGTTCGTCTCCTTCGATTCGATTCCCGAGCTCTCGCCCCTGTCGCGCGTGCGTACTGGCTGGAGGAGAGGAGGAGACAGTGGTGCGTAGAATGAAGGGGGCGGCGCGGGGGGTTCGGTGCTTATATAGCCGGCAGCCCCGCCCAGCCCGCTGCGCAAAGCGCCGAACCCTACCTGCCGGAGTTTGAGTCCGGAGCTCTAATGGTGGCGCGGGAATCGCGAATTCGTACACGTCCGTCTGTGAGACCTTTACTAGCGTTAATTGCGCCATTTCACTGGGACGGTAATTGCCTTCCGTCACTACCCGAGACGGCGACTGTTGCCTTCGGCCTGGCCCGGCCCGGCCCAGCCCATACAGTGGATAAGTGGAGAAGGTTCTCGAGATGAAACGATCGGATGGCTGTGGTGGTCTGCTCACAGATTGAACGGTATACGATGCCGATAAAGCAATATATGAGCAAGGGAGGAATGGTCTGAATGCAAAATGCCTGCATTCTTTATGTTGTCTGGTTGCTGTTCGTGCAATCCTGTTTACAATGTCGTTTTTTGTGATTGTTATTCAGAATTTAACATTCTTCTCGCGGCATAGATAGTTTTCATTCAATAGAGAATTTCTTAAACCTATCAGCACATCGTGTGGGCAACCAAGTTTCAAATTACAAAAGTGCTTTTGCATTTTCGCATGGCTAACCCGAGTAAATTATTACTACAAATAATAATTTCATTTATCTAGCCACCAATGTTCGAAGGAGTAAGCAAGGGTCAACACATCTAAAAGAAATATTTTATCCGAAAAGGAACACTTCGCAGGCTCATTAGTGGTCGGCGCCATTCAATCTTTTAGAGTTTCATCATGCAGTTCCTTTTTTCCACGCACGTCTATGCTCATCGTTGGTCGGTTGGCTCCCTCAGGCTAACTATGGGTATGCATTTCGCTAGGGTCGTTGGGTGCTACCCTTTGTCACAAGGAAAGGTGATTGAAATCCATCGGCGTGCAAGGACATGTGAACAGGTAAAAACCTATGAAAGGGACGTCATCGGATATGAAGTTTTAACATTGAATTCGCCAGTTTGACTATTGTACCAAGGTAGGCAGTACCAGACCATCCTAGATCTTGGAGCATATTGTCATCAACAGCCTCTCTAAAGTCTCTCATTTGCCATACCACTCTGGCTACCCGAGAGAAGTGCTCATGAGCATATAAAGTCCGCTAGAATCCCCCATGCACAGCCACATGCTAAATTTCAAACAAGGTCCTCATGAACTGCCAACTTTGTTGCATGTTTCCCACTCGTGGAACTCCATAGAAACTCGAAACCCTCCATCTGAGGAGATTTGATCTCTCCTCTGCACCATAAAATCGATATGGCCGGAACTAAATTCTTCATATCAATATCATATTTAGCAGACCGAAATAAGCATATACCTCCCCTGAGTCTGGTACTATCCACAACAAAGCAACAATTGAAACCTAGTATACTATGCAGATTTTCCAAGCTATCAACACTAATTTTCTTCTCCATGAAAAAGACTAGCACTTGTATTCCTACTTCGAGCATTGTGAAGCTCAAGAACAACCTCGGGTTTCCAAATCTTCGGCAGTTCCATCCTAGGAAACTCAATGAGACACATAGGCATGATGCACAGCCTCTGTCGAATCTGTTGATTTGCTAGGAGTCCTCCTCTTCATATTTGAACCAGTCTCGCATATACCCCCATCAAGAAAACGGTCCTCTTTGCTTGCTTCTGGTTGCACCGAGAAGACCATCAAATGCTTATTGCAATTTGCATTGTGATCTAACTGTTCCAATAGCTGCAACAAACCCACCTTCATGATAGATCTGTTTTGGTTTCTCAACTTTCCTCTTTCACCTTCTTTATTTTTGGCTGGGACGTCACATCAACCCCAGTGTCACCATCGTTACATGAGAATTTTGTCTCCCATTTGCTGCCTTGACCTGCAAACTTTCATGGGGTGAATTTTCATTTGATCCAGATTTCTTTTCTCTCATCCGGTACCCTCAGACCCCCCCCCCCCCCCCCCCCCAATATGGTAACTGTTCATCAACATCTCGACTTCTCGGAGTTAGA
The DNA here is from genome assembly GCA_947311845.1 of Poa pratensis. Taxonomy (NCBI): domain Eukaryota; kingdom Viridiplantae; phylum Streptophyta; class Magnoliopsida; order Poales; family Poaceae; genus Poa; species Poa pratensis. The sequence goes on from CAMZMU010000033.1 coordinate 72,457,070, forward strand.
TAGAAATTTCGTCCCAAGCAACCACTAGAAAACCAAAAGCGTGATTTTGTTCATATTGAAATTCCAGTCCCTCCCCTTCCTTGCAGTCGAATAAATATGTATACCTGTCCTCAAAGGTTTCGTTAACCATGCTCTCAAGAAACCACCAAACATGATCAAACACTATGCCTGTGATGCATGTTTATCAGTATGTTTTGCTATCGCCTTGCCCTAGGAAGGATTCCTCAAATTAAAGGGTAGGTTAAGAACCCTAACCCAAAGCTGAAAGTTATCAAACTTGTTCAGAGGGTGGCTTGCACTCAGTAAATTCTTCAATGTCACTGTGTTCTTACTAACATGGCACGGTGATCTGTCCCTCACATGATCACGATCTCGCTGAGGTTTAGATTCAGCCACAAATATATTTTTGCCCACCGAGCGAGGTCGAAGCACTGGAGATTGTTTGGATGTGAAAAGTATAGAAGTACAGAATCTTCCCTGCCAGCATCCACTTCCGTTTTGCACCATCATCAGTTGCCTCCTTATCCGTGAGATCCAACCAATATCGCCTCCTATAGTTGTGCACTAGTTGTCCCTATGAATCTACTCCTCCTTCCTTCTGCCAATCACTCTTCGCCCCACTTTTGAAGATTCAAGGTGCTCTGCCAAGATCCATTAGAACCCTAATCCTCTATTAGGAGGCTCCTAATTTTCAAGGAAATCTGCGGCCGCCAATTTACCAAACCGAGAGAGAGAACTTGCGTGGCAACGAGTACATTTCGGAATGCGATGCACTCCTAAGTTTTTTTCTTTTTTGACAACATGCACTCCTAAGTTTTTGTAGCATGGCGTACCAACTTCCAGTTATCTCACAGTCCGCCAAAAATAGGTACGTATTAGGGAATGCTAATTAGCGGTCACCACTTACTTATGCAACGGTCAATTTTTAGACCAAGTTATTTTTGCTAAAGGTGAAATTTCTTGGTTCCTTATTCTTTCTATGGTAAATTTCGAAAAATATCAGCATCCCATTGCAATCATGCCAAAAAAAATGTTGATGTGAGCGAGATTCTTTCATATTTAAAAAATTCAGCATATTTCCTATAAAATCACAAATCCAGTATAAGATCCGTTTTCACCAATAAATCTATCATGACAAGACTTTCGAAACAAGATAACATGTTAACACATTACAACTTACTTTTTTGGCTAAAACATACCAATCCACAACATGTGAGTTATGAAGGTAAGCGTAAGTAGTTACCAACGTCAAAAGTATATGAAATTTTCACTTGAAACTCTCATAACTATTTCATCATACATTGGTATACTACATTTTCAATTATATGGCTGAGCTCCATGATTTATTTAGCTTATATAGATAGAAGAAAGACAAACTATAATTGTAACATTCAATCTTTTGAGTTGTTCTATTGTATTTTGGTCTCATTCTGGCAACTAGTTATGTTTCCTTGTTACTTGAAATTCATATGAAATCGATGCAAAGAAAATCAGTCCAAATAATTTTTTTGTCAAGTGGAGAGAATATATATATTTGATGGAATTAAGCATACCATTAACACAGCCTGAAGTATACAGGATAATAATCAAGGCTCTACATCCATAACTCCATAAGGACATTTCCAACGAGACAATTACATGCAATTATGATGACTCGCATGTCCATACGAGCATTGAGAATTTAATCCCTGTTGCGTGACATTTTAGTGCCTCCACCTCCTATACCTGTTCTTCTTTAGCCTCAGCTGTAAATGATAGATCGGGCAAAATACATGCATCAGATCAAATGAACGCAAGAAGATTCGTCGACAGCTACTTCACATTACCCATTGTGTTTTTCAATTCGTAGCTGCCAAAAAAAAAACCTCCTACTGCCATACATTTTTTTACAAACAATTTGAAATGAGAAAAAAATGGGAAAAAAATTAATGCATAAAGAAAATCATGACTTGAGTTGTTTTTTTTACTATAATGACTGGAGTTGTAAGTTCTACTAGAGGTCAAAATGCTAAGTTTGACTACAGAAGCACCATAAATCTTATTGAAACAAATATACAGTAAGGTGAGGAGCATGAGAATTAAGTTTCACTCACCTGGTTGCTGTGACCACACTTCTTCTTGCGACAGTTGGTAGCTCTGAGAGGCAGCCGAGCATAGCACCTGAAGTGTGACAAAACGTTAGAATATCACACTCACCGGTACACAATTCAAACCTAAAATGATAAAATGACTTATTCTCTCAAGAAAAGATACGGATGGGGACAGATGGCATAGTAAAACTGTGTGCCTTCACAAAAAGGATGGTGAACTGAAACAATGAGGAATACTACCACATATGCTAAGCCGTACGTGTTATGTCTGAAGTCTGAACAACAGCCAAACAAATTAGGATTCGGGTGCATTACGTACTTGCAGCAGATCATCTTGTCCGAGTTTTGCTTTTCTGCGAGGGCTCTGAGTCTCGGCTCGTACGCATAGTACAGACTGCGCCCGCCGTGGAGGCGAAGCACGAGGTGGAGCGTGGAGTCCTTCTGGACGTTGTCACTACAGGAATGACCGTATACGTCGACGGCTGGAAGCCGTCGGCATTGGTCAGAAAACCGTCGGCGTGGCCGCCCTCGGCGTTATACGCCCTCGGCTCAGGCCTTTTGGCCGTCGGCATAGAATTAGCGCCGAGGGCCCGGCCGGGCCCTCGGCGTAGAAACCGTCGGCGTAGTTGAGGTGGGGCCCACGGCGGCAGCTGACTGTGACAGAGCGTACGCCGACGGCTTTGCCCTCGGCGTAGAGTGCCCACGTGGCAGCGTCTGGAGCGTTCTGTCGTTTCATACGCCGACGGCTTGGCCCTCGGCATAGGGTAATCACGTGCCAGCGGCTGGAGCGTTCTGGCACTTCATACGCCGACAGCTCCTATGCCAACGGCTTCCGACGGCTCCTATGCCGACGGCTTTGCCGTCGGCGTATGAAGTGCAAGATTTTTTTTAAAAATTTCGTTGGCTGCTCGTTTTTTAGAAAAATGACAGTAAAATCATTTCAAAATGACAGCAAGCAATATCACAATAAGATCACACATAGGTTATCATCACAAATAAACAAGATCACAAGCAATATCTTGAAGCAAAATGCTATATCATCAAGTAGATACACACATAGTAGTAGGTACACACATAGGGATATCATCCTACATCTAGCGAGAAGGGGTGAGCCCCATCTCTACCCCGGTGAGATCAGGCGACTGACGGCTCGACATGGCAGTAGACGAAGCACCAGGAGAAGATGAAGCACCACGCGAAGCACCAGGAGAAGGACCACCGGAATGTACCGGTGTCATCTCACGGGAACCCGGCGAAGCACCAGGCGAACGACCATCATCGCCATCAAACGGGATGATCTCATGCGAACCCGCTGAGGCACTAGGAGAAGCACGACTCTCCGAACATCCCGTTCCCTACATGTTTGAGCAAGAGTTAGCAACTTGCGAGGCAAAGGAAAAGCGGTAACCGGTGATTTGACAAAGAACTTACCGGGGTCGATGAGTATTATGAGAGAGCGAATTCTTCCTTCGATGGAAACCGTTGCGCCGGCCTCGGCCTAGGAGGCCGCTCTCCTGTCGGGGCGACCCGCTCTCTTGTGGAAAGAAACGTCACCATCGACTACAAGATAGTTTAGATGTCAGACGTTGCAGAAATAGAGGTTCAAACTAGGGGAAGTGGGACTTGTCATCTTTTGCAAAAATAAAGGTTGAAACTTACACCTGACAGCATCTCCATGTACGAGTGGTGGGCCTCACCACTCCGTTCCCACTCTTCATAGGCCTCCATAGGCCGCCTCGAACTCGGGCTACAATTTCAAAAATAGTGAATCTCGTCAACTTAGCCATGCAGGAACAAATGTCGGAAAGAGGATAAAAATGAGAAAAACTTATATCGATGGAGGTGGCGGTGGATCCACGAGGCGGGATAAGGGAGCTGTCGGCAGAGAGCGTAGCTTTGATACGCGTGAAGCTCATGGCAGGCCTGACCTTCTTAGGCAGAACGCGCGTACGACCATGCTGCAATCCGTGCCCAGCCAGGACCACCGAATTCTCGTCGGTCTCCTCGCGAATGGGGTCATCCACCTCCGGGTGTAAAGTCTGGACCACCTTGCAGTAGTTATCCAAGTCCTCTTTGGCGGAGCCGTAGTACTCGGGAAGCGACGGTTGAGGCTTCTTTAGATCGGGCTTCTTCTCTTTCATCTTCTGCCACGTTTCCAAGTCAGTTTTCGGCTCCCGATATCGGCCTCCTACATCGTGAAAACAAATGTTATGCGTATCAAGTAGGAACATGACGGGAAATAAATGCAGGTCGTTCCATGTATATACCAGCTTTTCCTTGAAACGGTCGAGGTTGCGGTTTCCCCCACTGTGTGTTCCTTGGTCGCCTCGGTTTGCTTTGTTCCGCTTGCTCACGGCGTCAAAGTCGGGGTTGTCCCCAACCCACCTTGTAACCAAGGCCTCCCATGCGTCTTCTTTGTGCTCGGCCCAGTCAGGGATCACCTGAAAATGCAATACTCAATTCAAGAACAGATAATGCAATGTCAACTTAGCTGCAATATAGAATCTCATTGACAGTTACTTACCATGTAATCCTCCTTCATCACATTCGGCCGCTTCTTGACATTCTCCGCCTTCGTGGTCCTGTCGCCCTTCTCAGACATGAAGTTATTGGTGGACGTCTTCTTTTGGTTGTACCACTGCTGCGGTGTCAACCTCAGACACGACGGCCCCAAATCAGCGCCGGTCTCAAATCAAGGGTCGCGGGTTCTCCCTGGACGAGCAGACCCAAATCAACAGTCGTGGGGGCTTCTCAATCGACGAGCGGATCAATCAGGGCAAGAAACTGCCTCAGACACTTTTCAAGCGTTGCGGGGCCTCCCGTGGAGCTCCGTGACGGATCCATGCTGACCATTCCGGTCAAGTTGTGAAAGTCCGCAAGCTCAACTAGGGCTGGGAATCATGTTGCGGACAAGGGGGGTCGACTTGGCGACTCAAGTCGACGACGGTATGTGGAGGCGGAAAGAAGGCTTCTGCGCAGAAATTTCAGCCACGCCATAGCGAAATCAAGCAGCCATATAGACAAGAGATCGAATCATTCCGCTGCGTCTTCCTGTTTCTCTATGGTTGATCTTCTCAACAAACAACTTGCCGCGGCGACGATTTCTCCTTAAAGATGGATCAAACAGATCACAGAGATTTATTTTTATTTTTTATTCTCTTGAATGGACAGAATGGTCAAGCATTATTAATACAGACGCGGACAAATTCTGAACCCGTATCTTAGAGGTACTTCCAGAACCTGTAGCCTTTTCATCTTCAGATATACAGTTCTGTGAACAGACAAAAATTGTAGTAGCGGGCACACACATTATGCCAGTGCTGTTGAAATATATTGCCTAGCCTTTTCTGATTTTTTGTTGAATAGATGTAGCTGGCCACCGTCCATCTGTTTCTTCTCACTGCTCCAGGCTTCCGGTGGGACAACAGGGTGCATCCATGATATCGCAACACTACGACCTTGACAGAACACCTTTCGAGCTGCGATTGGGTCGGGCGATATACCATCAGGAGGGGCACTAATGTATGAAAAATCAGTAGCAACTTGGAGATTAAGATGTTTATTAAGGTACACTATATTCTTGTCTCTAGCTATCATTTGACACTAGGAGGTCGTGGTGCACCACCAGCCATGTTTTTTCTACGTTTTAAAGAGCTGTGTGTGTGTCTCGAAATAGTTTCCGAGACAACTATGAAACGGTGACAATGCACTCCCTGAATAATATTTGCAGTAAGTGAGGACAAACCTGGGGATAGTGCCATGTCGCCGTAAGTCGTATTCTGTTGCTTGTCGTAGGGCCCTGGCAAATGCTTTGAAACATGCCTCAATAATATGGTGGGAGTTGTTCCCCGCAAGCTTTGAAAGAAAAATAGGAATGAGTGCAGTGTTATCCAATTTCTATCACTTCATTGAGGCGAAAAACAATTATCTTGACTCCTATGTCCCAGAAAATATTGTATTGTGGACCCAACAGATTAGGAAGATGAATTCCATGAAACTGAAGGAAAAATACCTGACGGATGTGAAGCGTCATCCCAGACGTATTCACAAGGGACTGGAAAAAGTGCTCAACTAGCTGTCATAAAAAATAATCAAATTATTGATTGCCCAAGTAAATGGCAGCAACATACGGAGTAACATGATATCACCCTAACTAAAAAACCGAATAACATGTCTTCAGAAAAATATCGTTTGAAGAGATCAAGGGTTGAATTTAACAAAACTGAAAGAAAATATTCTAAAAATAAACTTGAACTAAATATTTCAGATTTGACAATGAAAATCTTTCTAAGTCTCGACATAAAGAAACGGGAGATCAAAACCCTGGAATAAACATAGCATCACAAGTTACCTGTGTATCATATGTGCCAACTCGCTCAGTAGGAATACTTAAGCCACAACTCAAATGAGGTCTACCAGATAGATCCTGAATAGAGAGGAAAACAGGGATGACCGGCGAACATCCAAGTTCAACAAGGCACATATAATTGTTTAGTAGAGATTTGCATACATGCCAACAAATGACAATATCAGAATCGTCAAACAAAAATAAGTAACCCAACATTAAGATATCATAGTAACTGCAACTTTCTTGCTATCATTCAAATATTAGACTTCTGTGAGACATTTTTGTCAGAAAAAATATAACAAAAGCAACGCAAAAGGACTGTCGTTCTTGATAGACACGTTAAAAGTCAAAATCTGCATATAGACTAGCCTATCGTGACATTAGATGCTCATGAAGACATAAGAGGACAAAAAATAGTTTCATGCCTAATTATTCCCCAAGTGAAGAACCAGACTGATATAAGTTGTGATTCAGTTATGTATTTAGCAAGGGTAAGAGGCACATGAGCGCACAAATGCCAGCATAAACATGCACCCTCCTGAATGGAGGTTGCAGAGAACTGTACGTTCATAGCATGTAAATGCAGTAGATGGTCCTGCATACCAGTATAACCTCAATTGCTGCCTCATCAAGTGGTGCTGTAAAATGCCCAAACCGGTTAATTCCCTTTCGATCTCCAAGTGCTTGAAGTAATGCCTAATAGTAAGATTTAGAAAGTCACCACGGTATGATTGCAGAACATTAAATTTAGAACAAATTCACCATGAGGTAAAGAACAGAAATATAGTGCCAAATTTAACAATGAGGTCAAAATGGATATCCTAACTTGTGGTAAGCAACAATTCATATAACTATTTCTAGAAGTACAAATGTCAAGCTAAGAATTAATAATAGAAAAGCAGCAATCACCGTTCCAATTGCCAAAGCAATATCCTCATTCGAGTGATGATCATCAATATGCGTGTCACCCGTAGCCTTCACATATACGTCAAACAGTCCATGGGATGACAGTTGCTGTAAATTGTAAACTGAAAGTTAATGTCTAACTTTGACCAGAAAAAAATACAGTACGCAGCAAGAGTTAGAACCTTCTACAGTCAAGGTGTCAAGCTATAAACATAACAGAATACTGGACCATTCGAAGTGTACAACCTGTACAAAAGAAACACTCCTAAAAAAATCTGCTGGCATTGGTTTTGGCTAAATTAGTACCTAAATGTAGTTCCTCTCCAGATATTGTCTTGAGACTTGCGATATAAGGGCTTGTCGCCCATCATGTATGTTTGTTTTCAGTTTGTCACTAATGTTGAATAACTAAAGCCATATGTTTCACACATACAGACATTAGTTAATATAAGAGGAAGAGATGTAACAATCTTTCCATGGATCACATAAGACTAGTGAAAGTGAATAATATCGGATAGTATTTCCCCTCCTAATTGGTCAATATCACCTGGAACCAATGGAGCTCAAAAGGGAGCAGGACTTTTCTTGAGCAGGACCCCTTCAAGCTTAGTTGTGTATACATCTCTATCTTTGCATGGCTTGTGGCTCACCAGAAAATCCGGACGGCGGATAATTTGGCGCTCCGTGGATGGCCACATGATCCCATTTGCAAGCTATGCCGCATTCACCCTGAGACGGTGCAGCACCTCTGCCACGGATGCTCCTTCACCAAGGCTGTTAGGGACACGGTGCTTGCAGCAAATGACCTTCCAATCCCTAGCATTGCGTCTACAACGGATCGTGACTTCGACGGATGGTGGTTACACTACATTGCCAACCTTCCGAAGGAAAAGAAGCGAAACGCGAGTGGAATTATCATCTACATCATATGGGGGGTGTGGAAGGAACGCAACAGGAGAGTGTTCTCCAATTTGGCCAAGAATGTTGCGGATGTGGTGCGGCTTGTGAGGGATGAGATAGAGTTGAGGGCATATGCCTTCACGGATGATCCCGGAGACCGGGGATAGTTTTTCTCTCTAGTTTCTTGTTTTGGCTCAAAGGGCCGGTTTCCTCTTCGCGAGGAACTTGTAACACAAACTTGCTTTCTATCTAATCGAATGGCAGAGCGCCTGCATTAAACCTCAAAAAAAAATATACATCTCTATCTCCCAATAACAACAGAACTGTACTCATGGTGCTCTTAAACATCTAAAGTCAGTGCGTGACATACATAAAGGCTTTTACATCATAATTTCAGAATACTACTTACCGAATGTATGTGTTTGTTCACTTATTTTGTCGATTTGAGCTAAGCTACTTTTATTTATGATTACAAAGTTCTGTTTTGCCCTTCTTTGCACAAAGAGGTTACTACTCTTCTTCGGATAGATGCAGCAGATATCCAACAAACACTTAGGCCAACAAATAAAATAGGGATCTATGCTACCACAGGCATATGCTGAAAATCCTCAATTCACAACTACTGATACAACGCGTAAAGTATACTCACATCAAGCATGTGATCCAAGAACGGTATCCCTGTGCTGCAGTTGGCAACACCAGTGCCATCCAAGTTAATCTTCACATGCACATTTGTCTCCTTGGTTACCCTCTTGACCTCTCCCAACCTAGACGACACTGAAAATGTTGAACACGATAAGAGACAGCTAGGGGTAGAAAGCAAAGCAGCGATGCAGAAACCACCTGCGGAGTTCTCAGGAGCCACCGGAGAGCCGTTACCACCGCCGACGCCGGTGGCAGCCATGACAGGCGAAGTCAGGCGAAGCGATGGTCCGTACGGCCGAGCGGGGAAGGCGACCCCAGTCCCGGACCTCGCCGAGGATTTGGGGACTGGAGAGGCCCGCGCGGAGGATAGGCGGGATAGTGATGGGGAGACGAACGGCGCGGAGGTCATCAGCGAGAACGAGAGCGAGCCTAGACTGGAATTCGAGCTAGCTAGTGGGTTATTCGGACAAAGCCTTCACTGGAATTCAGCGTCTAGGGGGCGGATTCGGAAGGTGGGGAAGGCGAGCTGGAGCCGTCGAGAGGGCGTCGGCGGCGGCGGAGAGGGCAACTGAGAACTGGAGACGACGGCGGACGATACCAATCTGTCGCTTATTGCGGGTGTTATCCGCTCTCCGCATACTCCCCCAAACGACTCGGGCCTGGCCCAGTAACAAGCATTCGTGCTATCCTTTTTGTCTTTTTTGACATGGCATTCGTGATATCCTCGGTTTGCTTTCTTTTTTTTGAACAACTGCACAGGCAGCTGTAATTACAAGGTCCTGGAATTGTACATTTTGTAAAGTGGATAACACAGGACAAGATCCTGGGGAATGAGCTGAATTTGTACATCTGTAGATAGGTTGATTTAGGCAATGCCTAATAACCTGTGTTGCACATCTTTGAGCCTCTCCATTAATTTTCCTAGGTATGTGATACACCTGTGATGACGAGCTTATGGTTTCCTGTATAAAATCTGCTAAGATGGGTCTTGCATTCCAGTGAAGGAGAGGGTGGTCCATCTTTCTTGCTGCTGCCGTTTTGGCCAGAACCTGGTTGTCAGTGAGGAATATTGGCCTGTCCACCTGCAGAATTTTAGCCATTTTTGCTGCTAATAGGAGAGCTTTTGCATATATCGATTCCTGCCAACGACGACACTATGACTTCAATTCGATTGATTCTTAACAAATTAGTATTTGCAATTTGTGAGGGCCGTTCTCTCTATATAAGAAATCATTGATTAAGAAGAATAGTGAATTCTTGGGCAACAACGTAGATGTATGGAATCACTTACTATTCTTTTTTTTGCATAGAAAAAAGAAGGGGAATATTGATATATATTAGAGGGTATTGATATATATTATGATCTGATGTGCTTTCTTGGTATCCTAAATATAAGATTAATACTTCAAGTTGCTGAGTTGAGAAAGAGATGGTTGAATCAAAAGAATTCCTTTTTTGAAGTTCAATTTTTATCAGAGGACAATATGAATATTATACCTTGTTCCATTAAAACACTCAAGGGGTTATACGATATATCGGGTGTAGAAGTAGGCCAACACTTCTATTGGCAAATAGGAGGTATGATCAGATTTGTCTCGGATGTAGACTCCAAGTCCTGTTGCTTCTCCTACTGTTGTACCTGGGATTTTGTTGTCCTTCCAAGACGCATCTGCAAAAAAGACAGCTCCTTGGAGCAAAGTATCTGTTTGTAAGGTGGCACCTTGTGTTGGAGCTGCTACCACGGATGTGGGCTCCGTTTTTTGTTCCTGCACATTTTGAGATATACAAAGCTCCAGATTGTTTAGTAGGGCCTGGGTATTAATGAAAATATGGCAAGGCTCTCTCTTTTTCCTTTGGAAGAGAATATCATTCCTGGACTTCCAAATGCACCACATAAAGGTGAATATATTTGGTATAGTAGCATATGGGTGACTCATGTTAAGTAAAGCCAGGATTATATGAGTTAAAGTGGGACAATTTTGGACCAAAAACTCGGTTCTTATGTACCACGGGGCAATAAACCAAGCAGATTTAACAAATGGACAGGTAAAGAAGAGATGCACCTCATCTTCTTGCATGCCACACCTGCAGCAAAACTTACTGATATGTTTTGAGTAGCGTCCAGCTCTAGCTCCTGTTGGTAGTGCTTTTCGGAGGAAGCGCCAAGCAAACGTTTGAATTCTTGGGATGATCTCCTTGCTCTTCCATACCTGTTTCAATAATTTGATCGCATCTGAGGAGGGTGGAGTCGGTCGTTTTTCATGCCCTTGATCGTACATGACCTGTAAACAAGCATAGTATGCCGATTTTGCAGTACATCTACCATCTTGGGTTAGTTTCCAGCATAAGAAATCGGATTCATCTGTATTAATAATGGGAGTTTGCTTAATGGCGACAGCTGCTGTTGGAGTGAAGAGCAAGTCAATTAGATTTTTATTCCAAGCTTTTTGACCTGGGAGCCAAAGATCTTTAACTAGGGCCGGGTAGGTAAAACCCTGAGGTTGGATGATTAGGTCTTCGTAGATTGTAGACCAGGAGTGGTACCAGGGAGAGTTCCAAATGGATAGGTTTCCTTGAGAGAGCTGGTAGGTCACATGTGTTTTTAGAATTGGGAGGATCTTCAAGACTGAGGTCCAGAAGGTCGATTTAGGTGTATTGGAGTTGGGCCGCCAAATAGAGGAATGAGGAAAATATTTTGATTTTAGCACTAGGTGGAGATGATCGCTCGGGTTTTGGGCTATTCTCCAGGTTGACATAAGAATAAGACTTTGGTTTACAGCTTGAAGGTTTCTGATACCTAGTCCCCCTTCCTTTTTGGAGCACAAAGATCTTTCCAAGCTTTGAGGCAGAGGCTCGTGAGGTGGGATCTTCTCTTACTCCAGTCCACCAAAATGTTCTTATTATTGCGGTGAGTTTTGAAATGAACTTCTTTGAAAACAGAATGTTTGACATGTAATAAACTGGAATAGAGGAGAAGACAGATTTTATAAGTTCAAGCCGAGAAGCATGTGAGAGCTTGTCTGCTTTATAAGTGCTTAGTTTTGATTTAAATTTATCAAACACAAAGTTGTAGGCTGAAGCTCTATCCTTGGATGGGAGAATCAGAGGATGTCCGAGGTGAATGAATGAGGCATCCATTTGTTGAACAGGAAAAATATTAGTAATGCCAGTCACCTCAGTCATTTGGACGTGCTTGCCAAATAAGATGCCAGATTTGGACCAGTTTGGTGTTTGGCCAGAGATTGCACAAAAAGTGTCTAGGATATGCTTCATTGTTGTTGCTTCTTGGACGGTCGCTTCCCCGCAGATGAGAAGATCATCAGCAAAAAGAAGAGAATGAATGCGAGGGCAATTTGGTCCTAAAACTACCCCTCTGAGGGAGTCATTAGTCATGGCGTCTTGAAGAGCTAGTGACAGTTCATTAATAGCAAAAACAAAAAGGTAGGGCGAGAGGGGACAGCCTTGTCTAATACCTCTAGCGCTACAGAATCTCGCAAAAGGTTGACCATTAATGACAACTGAGAAGGTGGGCGAAGAAATACAGGCGTAGATTAAATTTATGAAATGACCATGTAGCCCTTTACGTGAAAGCGCGGCAACGATGAAGTTTCATTCTAAACGATCAAAAGCCTTAGCAAGATCAATTTTGAGCATAAAAGCTTTATTTTTCCAAGAACTAAGAGCAAACGAGTGTGTGATTTCTTGGGCTACGATGATATTATTGCTTATGCGACATCCTTCTATGAAAGCCTGTTGGGAGGGGTTAATATAATCGGGAAGATGAGGCTTGAGTCTATTCGCTAGAGTTTTCGCAATTAGTTTATAGACTACATTACAGAGGCTGATCGGTCTGTAATCGGCAGGAACTAAGGCAACTAGTTTTTTCAGAATTAGAACAATATGAGTGTCATTAATGTGTTTTGGCATTATTCCAGAGTGATAAAATGAGGTTACCAAGCTTGTCACATCGTCTCCTATCCAGTTCCATGTAGCAAGATAAAATTCCACGTTGAATCCATCCGGTCCTGACGATGCATTCCTCTTCATTTCTTTCAGAGTGTCCCATAGCTCCTGTTTTGTTGGTACTGAGTAGGTGTAATCAGAAGTATTCTGAGGGATCTGTGTGTGAATGAATGGCCTGCCATTGTTGATGTTAGTTGAAGCAAATATATGTCGAAAGTAATTTACAAAAGTATTACTGATTTGCTTCGGCATGTGTTGCATAACATTATTTTCATCTCTGATTGAGACGATCATATTCCTTCTTCTTCTTTTGAGTATAGCTCTATGGAAATATGCCGTGTTCCTGTCTCCATCTTTCACCCAATTCTTTTTTGCTCTCTACATGTAGGAGTCTGTAAGTTTAGTTAGGTTTTCTTCATACCTTGCCACCAGAGAGCTTTCCAAAGCATGGTCTTGTGCGGCCAATGGCTTCTCCTGAATTTGCTTTATTTGATCTTCCAGATCATTTATTTCCTGTTGCAGTGGTTTCTTTTTCCTGCACCAAATTCTTAGAGCTTGTGCCAGATGGTTAGTCCTTTGGCTAAAACATTTTTGAGTTGATTTAGACCAAGTTTCCTTAGCATGTGAGATAAAATCTTTCTCTTTTAACCACCAGTTTTCAAATTTGAATGCACGTTTTATTCTACAAATAGTACCATCCGTAGAAAGGAGAATGGGAGCATGATCACTTATAGTATGAATAAGAGGCAGATTATAAACATTGGCGATGGGAAATTGAGCGCACCATTCAGCATTAACAAGACAACGGTCCAGTCTTTCATAAACAGGTTTGGACGAGAAACGTTTGTTTGTCCAAGTATAGGCAGGACCGCTATAACCCAAATCAAAGAAACCACAGGACTTCACTAGAGATTGAAAAGCATTCATACGAGAACGATTAGAAATTGGGGTATTTTTATCCATATCATACAAAAGGTCGTTCATGTCACCCATACATAACATAGGTAAGTTTGCATTATCATACACAAAACAGGTGATTTGGTCCCAGATGAGACTAGTTTGTCGATGATAAGGGTCACCATATAAACAAACTAAACCGAACTTCTGATTCGTAGACCTAATACTAGCGGTCGCTAAGATAAGATAAAAGCTAGTGTTATGAACAGTGATGTCAATTTCGTCGCTCCACATTAGCCAAAGCCCTCCGGATCGACGTCGCGAGGGCACTACAATACTATCAATCATATTAAACCTAGCTATAAGATCAGCCGGTTTTATTTTGCAAGATTTAATTTCAGAGATGAAAATTACCTATGCTTTTGTAGAGTCAACTAGTCGGGCAAGATGTAGCATCTTGTTACTGCCTAGGCTCTTGCCCATGCCTTGGCAGTTCCAGCCTAGGGCCCTCATGGTGCCTGTCTTGGGTCTTTTTGGCCGGATCAGAATACCACAATGTGTTCCTTGCAGATAGAGCTTGCTCGTTGATGGACTAGGTCGTCTTTTGCTGTGGCAGTCGGGGCAACACCCAACAGAACCTGGGATGAGCTTACACAGGAATTTGAGATGCCAGCTAGAGAGAGAACGTGGTGAGGTGCAAGAGATGGGGAATGGGGGTGAGGAGCCAGCAATGATGTTCACCGGCGGCAGGAGGATGATACTGATCCGAAAATTTGGGGATTGTGGCTAACTAATTTGGGGATTTTTGGTCTTGGCTTGGAAGGGGAAAAGGATTATTTAACGGGGGAACAGACTGAGGAGAGATTGAGGGACTAAGGAAGGTTAGGAATCAACCGGAGGTTCAGATTTGAGGAAGAAATCGAAGAGGAGATTAGAGAAGAATCGGCATATCGCCAGTTCACGGCATGTCGCCAAACGCCATACGGCAGACCTTTCCAGACACCACTTAGACCTTCTTCCTCGGTTTGCTTTCTTGTTCGCTTCTCCCTTCATTTCTGTTCCTTCTTTTTCAGCTTCAGTTTATGTTTTTTTTGTTGCGAAACACAGTACAACGTAGACGCTCACATACACGCGCATACACTCACCCCTATGAACACACACACGCACACCCTACCCCTATGAGCACCTCCGAGAGACTGAACCGGCGAATCAGGTCTTGAGATTGACGAAGTCACCACGGGCGCCTCGCTATCGACGGGAACGTCGCCTCCCACTGAAGAATATTCCGCCTTAAATGAGAAACACCAGCGTCAAACCTGGGGTTTGAACTCTGGTGGGCTGAGGGTACAACCACCCTACTAACCAACTTGCCACCTTCTTTATATAAATTTTTAATTTTTCCTCCTCTTTAATTAAACATTTTGTACCTTTTATGTGTCATTTTCTTTCTTTTCTTTCCTTTATCTTTTTTTGCCCACTAGTTATGTTCACTCTCTTTATTTCGCACAATAAATATCTAGAGAATATTTCATGAAACTTTCTATTTTCTTAATGATTTTATTGGTTACACTAATCGCTCAAGTGTTGTTCAATACTGTTCAACATAACGATGGATCACTTTCACTACGATGCGCAACAATGGTGATGATAAGACCGATGTTGGGGAGATCACGAGGAGACCGAAAAACCATACGAAGTGCACCCTTGATGCATGTAAAATGCATACATGAACTTTGCACTTTAATTGCTTATATTCCAATCATATTTGCATCATATAAGGGTTATATCAATGTTTTATCATGATTTTGGGAATACTTCATAGTTTTCCCATTTATTTGGAATTAACCCTGCACAGGCAGAAAACCCTAGTTTTGTATTTTAATGTTTCAGGGACCCAAACGTCAACGAAATCACCTGGAAATTTACGGGCGTCAATATTTGGAAGGAAGAAGGACTACGGAAAAAGGAAGCAAGCAAACGGAGACCCGAGGGCCAAACGGGCATGGCCCACGCGGCCAGGTACTGTGGCCACGTGGGACCCACCCGTTTGGGCCTCGTGGCTCCGTTGCCGTCGATCTTCGCTCCACCGCCTTCGTCTTGACCTAAAAACGCTTATAAAAAAGGTCCCTCGTCGTTCTCTGGAAGGAGCGCCGCAGAAACACAGAAACACCGAAACGGAGATCAGGAGCTGCAGATTGGAGGGGGAAAACTCCGGCGGGGCGTTGCCGGCGTGGTCTCCACCTTCTCCATCGACTTCTCCACCGTCTCCTTGATGAAGAGGGAGTAGTCCACCTCTGGACTATGGGTTTGTGGAAGTAACTTATGTATCTCTCCTCTCTTGAGCTTCACTAATTAGCACCGTATGAGCTGTTGAACATGATTACGGTCACCGTTGTAATACCTTTGTGGTGGATCTTTATGAGTTAATATATGTTTGAGATTGCAATGTTTGTTTCAGTTATGAGTATAGATGCATATTATGTACCCCGTTCTTGTTTACTTGTTTTGATCAAGCATGTTTATGAGAGCGTGTGAGGGGGAACGTGTGCATTAGTTGGAGTAACGGGGGGTGGCTAGTGCAGTGAACGTGAGAGAAAGTTCTGCGATCCACTTTGGTATCTTTACCTTACTTTGTTACCTCACTAGGGATAAACTAAAATACCATGCTACCGGGGATGTGGGCGTGACCATTGCCACTACTCCATGACTAGATCTAGCATGTTCTTATTTTCACTTCATGTCATGATACTTATTGCTATACTCTGAGTTATCTTAATTACTAGGTGTTATGATTTAGTTCGCATCTTGGTGGAGTATAAGAGAGGTTAATAACCAAAAGATCTCTATGTTAGGACGTGATGCCCATATATCTAAGTAACTTGTTATCAAACCCTGTGTTGCAATCTCATATGTTAACTTTGTGTGTTCCATTGTCTACCACTTTATAAAGAGAGAGTGCATTTGTGAAACCATGAACCCAGTCCATTTTTAATCATAAGAAACACCTTTCCAACACCATATACCACTTTTATATTTTCAGCCATCATTAAATCCGAAAATACAAAAATACTTTTCATCTTGCATACATCATTTAAAAACCCAAAAATATCATTTACCATTGCATCCACCATCATTGCATATTTATTTCCTGTTTGCATTGCATAACTATCCTGATATCATTCTTACACCTTGTGCTTGACAACCACAGGTGAGGTTGAGGACCAAAACATCTAACCTTGTTTTGTAGGTAACCACTTCAGATTCCCCGAGAGTTCGATATTAAACCCTCGAGTCACCCCTCGTGGGGAAAACTGTCTTCCACTTACTATACACTCTGCACTTGGAGTCTCAACCTAAATCCTGTTATTTGTGCAGGCATCAAGACTTGCTCTTCGGGATCATCAAGACGTTTTCTGGCGCCGTTGCCGGGGAATCGTAGCTGAGAGATTTATCCAAGGGTGTGCATCATCGCATTCATCTCACAACAAAGTCAACGTCACCAACTTGTGCTAACACCTAAGCTTGGGGAGGTTGCACCTACGTGAGCACCATCTTATCCATCTTTACTTACAAAGCAATTTATTTGTTTTGTTAGTGTCATTGCATATCATATCATATTTATTTCAGTTTTGCATAAAAATTAAAAACCCATAAAAACTGGTGCTGTTTTAATATGTGTGTTAAAGTATGGAGAAACTTTCTGGAATCTCTATGCCTAATGGTTATGTTAAAACTATGGGAGCCTACTTTGAATATGAATCAACCGAAGAGGGAAAAAGAATGGGTAAATTGCTTGAAGCTCTTCACAGAATAGCTATTCAGTTTTGTGAGTTACATGGTATAACTTGTTGCAATAGAAGAGTTGTTAAACATTCCCACTATCAATGCAAGTATAATAATGATCCTATAATTGCTTGTTATCGTGAAGATAAATTTTCATGCCCTGATATAGAACAAGTTGAGAAATATATTGCTTATGTTGGAGCCCATGAGATAGACTCTCTTATTAATAAATTTCTTGCAACTAGTCATGAAGCTCGTGTAATGAAAGGACAAATTTCTATTCTTCTCCAACTTTGCAAAAAGGAATTTAGTGATAATGTTTATGTTAAAGAAAGGATTCTTGCTGCCATGGAAGATACTAATATTTTGCAGGAAGAGGATGATGAAAACATAAGCATGGAAGAGGAAGTATGTGAAGAGGAGATTGAAATGGATATGTTGCAACCTAAGCTTGGGGAAGAGTTGGATCTCCCAACTTCACCATCAACACATGATAGTAGCACTCAAACTCAAAAATCTTTGTTATTTATGAGAACCCATGTTATGATGAGTGTGAAACTGAAAATTCTATGGTCCTATATGATAACCCATGCTATTATGATGAAACTAATAATGCTACTAGTAAACTCATTGATGATAATGAGGAGTGTTGCTTAAATGAGCTATATGATAATGCTTTAGATGATGGTCCTATGCTTATTGATAAACCTCCATGTTTAGTTGTTACTTATGTGAGGATAAAAATGATATACTTGCTGTTTGTGATGATACTCTCACTCATGAGAGTCCTACTTTGTTCTTGAATTCTCCTAATAACACCATAGAGGAGAAATTTGCTTATGTTGAGAAATACTTATGTGGTTTGCAATTATCTTTAGTTCCAAATCTTTGTTGCAACCATGATATTAAACTTGATATTGATCTTAATAACTATTTTGAAAGAGGGAAGCATGCTAATGAATTCCAAAATAAATTTAATGATCCTCTTTATGTCCCAAATTATCTAAGTTGGAAGATTCTATTGGTTATGATTGAATACACTTCTACTACTTGCAACTATTATGAGAGAGGAGGTTATGAGAACCCTCTTTATGCTACTAATAATTATGGGCTGCAAGTAACTTTTGTTAATATGCATTGGAAAACTTCATTCATATACAAAATGCCAATGCATAGAAAGAAAGTTAGACTTCGTTGTTATTACTTTTGTGTTCTATTTTTCTCTCAACCAGGTTTCAACTTGACTATTATTTTGATCGGTTTGAGAGCAACATGGGACCCTGGTATTATGCATGGAACACTTCCAAGAAGAGGGAACCACCAAAGTTCAAGCTCCCTCATGAGCTTCGTCCACAATAAAACAACAAGTAAGAAGCCTAGCTATATGGCTATAAAGAAAGCGCTTTGCGGGAGGCAACCCGGTTATTTTTGTGTGATTTTTCTTTGTGTCCTCTTGCTGTAACAAGAGATTTTGTGTCTAGTTAGGTTCTGGAGTTTTTAATAAAGTGCCAAGTTTTACCCTTTTTGGTTTGAAAAGTTGCTTATAGCGTTCGGAGATTTTATTCCTGCACGAATCAGTGCACGGTATGATTTTTAATTCTTATTCTGTAACTCCGAATGAGCTCATATTTGAACTGTAGTTGCAACTTTTCATCCTCTGTATGCATGAATTTTTTCGGAATTTTTCGAGAAAGTTTGGTAGGGTAGAAAAATACGTTTTGCTGCTGCTGTTTTTCTGGACAGATTCTGTCCCATTTTGTTTGATGCATGCTTTGAGCTTTTAAGTTGAATCTTTTTGATCCAATTGAGTTTATGAGTAGGCATACAACATTATACACTTTCTGGACATTCATATGAATTTTTGTTCAAGGATTATATGCAGCAAGGAACCTATTTGTTTATCACTATTAATGCACCCCACAGAAAAGAGATGGGAGAAACGGTGTTTTGAAGTTTTTTCACAGGGATTGGAGGAGATGCACCAAGAGCTATCCAAGGATGGTGAAGACCATAAGCTTGGGGATGTGAAGACAACCCCACTGGACCTACACACTCTCGGTTTGCACACGTCCAACTTCTGTTTTTCGATCGAAACACTTTATCGCATAAACTTGGAGCGTCGTTTTTGTTTTTGTTTGAGTCTTGAGAGACCACCACACTATCAATTATATATGAGAGAGCTACTGGAAATATGGGTTGAAATATGTTGGATGCTTTTATAAGATTGGGAAAAGGGATGTTTGACTTGATTTTTAATGATACATATAGTTGCATGATTCATGAGCTTGTTTATGAGTAATAGTTTGCAAATTCTTTTTGTAGAGCTATCACTTATTCATGTTTTGGTGCTGATTGTTATTTACTTGGTTTAACATGGATTAGTTAGTTCTATGGACACTCATGCATGCATCTAGATGGTCAACTTTCTCCCTTTTGCTAGCCCAAAAACTCCAACAAGCAAAAACTTGTTTCCAACACCTTCAACCAAAGTTATTCCAGTGAGTCCACCATATCTACCTATTGGCTTTATGCTATTCCGAGTATGTTTAACATGATGTTTGTGTTATCTTACCTCTGAATGAAAATGTTTATGTTATTGATTGCAATGGGAAAAATTGGTTATATAGCTCTCACGAACTTGATGCACAATGTTCTTTTATTTGCATAATAAAACATGACCCATTGTGATTAAGATTATGATGTTTGTGGCTTGATAAATGTTGGGTTGGAGTTAGCCCATATGTGCTGTCACATGCAAGCTTTCAACATGCTCTTCATCTCATTTAGTTGATATCATGTACTTTTGTCTATGGATGCTATCATGGTGAAATGAGGTGGAAATGAGTAGTTTAAATGAGTTTGTATAAATGGTTAGAGAGACGCCTGGGCCGCTAATCTAAGCCATGCATCATTCATGGTGGAAATTTACTTACATACTATGGTGAACCTTCTGTGATACACCTTGCAATAAAAAACTATTCCAAATGGTAAATAAAAAGGGTGTTGAGATTGTTCATTTTGTTTGTTTGTCTTGTCATTTTGATATGGGCTTGTTCCATATCTGGGACAAGAGGTACCCCAGTTGACGCTCTTGATGATACTATTATTACTTACAATGATATAACTTGAACTTGCTTTGTTTCCAAGTTGAGTAACATGGTGTAGTACTTGTATTCAAGGGGCATGAGACATCAACCTTTACTTTATCAAGCACACTACTCATATTTGCTTTCACTTTAACCTTAATCATTCAAGATGCTATGATAGGGGCAATGAGAGCTTGACACCAATGAATACCTTATTGCAATCATTAACTTAAGTAGAAGAGTTTGGAAGTTGGATGAAACTTATGCATGCTTTACCTCTACTCACATATACATCTTTCCAAAGTGTACACCTATCATATTCAGATTTTCATCTACACTCTATGACCATTGTAGGATGTTCTACTTATCATTATGCATACATGTGTTCCATATTACTTGCTACTATGTTACACTTTGTGAACTATCAATGAACATCCTTGTCTTGAATACTTGATATCACTTCATAAACTATTTGCATATTGCTACTCCTTTGAAGAATGAATCATTTGACTATATGTAGCAATAGTAATCATCTTTGATATCCATTGTTAAGTATTAAATTGCAAAGTCCATGTTAGTTTTATCATCTTCATACTCGAGGACGAGCATGGATTAAGCTTGGGGATGTTGATGCATGTAAAATGCATACATGAACTTTGCACTTTAATTGCTTATATTCCAATCATATTTGCATCATATAAGGGTTATATCAATGTTTTATCATGATTTTGGGAATATTCATAGTTTTCCATTTTTTGGAATTAACCCTGCACAGGCAGAAAACCCTAGTTTTGTATTTTAATGTTTCAGGGACCCAAACGTCAACGAAATCACCTGGAAATTTACGGGCGTCAATATTTGGAAGGAAGAAGGACTACGGAAAAAGGAAGCAAGCAAACGGAGGCCCGAGGGCCAAACGGGTGGCCCACGCGGCCAGGTACTGTGGCCGCGTGGGACCCACCCGTTTGGGCCTCGTGGCTCCGTTGCCGTCGATCTTCGCTCCACCGCCTTCGTCTTGACCTAAAAACGCCTATAAAAAAGGTCCCCCGACGTTCTCTGGAAGGAGCGCCGCAGAAACACAGAAACACCGAAACGGAGATCAGGAGCTGCAGATTGGAGGGGGAAAACTCCGGCGGGGCGCTGCCGGCGTGGTCTCCACCTTCTCCATCGACTTCTCCACCGTCTCCATGATGAAGAGGGAGTAGTCCACCTCTGGACTATGGGTTTGTGGAAGTAACTTATGTATCTCTCCTCTCTTGAGCTTCACTAATTAGCACCGTATGAGCTGCTGAACATGATTACGGTCACCGTTGTAATACCTTTGTGGTGGATCTTTATGAGTTAATATATGTTTGAGATTGCAATGTTTGTTTCAGTTATGAGTATAGATGCATATTATGTACCCCGTTCTTGTCTACTTGTTTTGATCAAGCATGTTTATGAGAGCGTGTGTGGGGGAACGTGTGCATTAGTTGGAGTAACGGGGGGTGGCTAGTGCAGTGAACGTGAGAGAAAGTTCTGCGATCCACTTTGGTATCTTTACCTTACTTTGTTACCTCACTAGGGATAAACTAAAATACCATGCTACCGGGGATGTGGGCGTGACCATTGCCACTACTCCATGACTAGATCTAGCATGTTCTTATTTTCACTTCATGTCATGATACTTAATGCTATACTCTGAGTTATCTTAATTACTGAGGTGTTATGATTTAGTTCGCATCTTGGTGGAGTATAAGAGAGGTTAATAACCAAAAGATCTCTATGTTAGGACGTGATGCCCATATATCTAAGTAACTTGTTATCAAACCCTGTGTTGCAATCTCATATGTTAACTTTGTGTGTTCCATTGTCTACCACTTTATAAAGAGAGAGTGCATTTGTGAAACCATGAACCCCAGTCCATTTTTAATCATAAGAAACACCTTTCCAACACCATATACCACTTTTATATTTTCAGCCATCATTAAATCCGAAAATACAAAAATACTTTTCATCTTGCATACATCATTTAAAAACCCAAAAATATCATTTACCATTGCATCCACCATCATTGCATATTTATTTCTTGTTTGCATTGCATAACTATCCTGATATCATTCTTACACCTTGTGCTTGACAACCACAGGTGAGGTTGAGGACCAAAACATCTAACCTTGTTTTGTAGGTAACCAAAAGAAGGATAAGAAGATAAATCTACCACTTCAGATTCCCCGAGAGTTCGATATTAAACCCTCGAGTCACCCCTCGTGGGGAAAACTGTCTTCCACTATACTATACACTCTGCACTTGGAGTCTCAACCTAAATCCCGTTATTTGTGCAGGCATCAAGACTTGCTCTTCGAGATCATCAACCCCCCAGGCCCCACCACCACACACACACACACACAAAACAGTGATGACATCGAAATGGCACCTCCACCTACGTCCCCTCCCCTCCCTCTGTCACTCTCCTTGCCGTTGTCGGGCAAAGTCTGGCAGTGCTGGTGGAGGTTGCTCTTCTGGCGTGTGGTGGGGTGCGACATGCGGTTTGGAGGCGAGCCCAGATGCAGTAGAGAGAACCCCAGCAATGTTGGTGCCGAGATGCATGCGGCGGCACCAACCCTGGAGGTGGTTTGCATTGTTGTTGTTGTAGTTTAACCTTGTTTCCCCCATAAACAACTGTAGAGTTTTTAGATCAGGTTTGCATCATAAACTGGACCATTCTATTTTATCTATAAGTGATGTACCCTTAAAGAAAAAGATGTTGCTGGCAAATATGAAGTACATGACTGCCGGAGTCGACCAACACAGATGTTCCAATCATCTTATTGATTTGTGATCAATATTGCTAGCATATTTGCCATGATATTGTTTGGATTGTATTAATATAGAAAATGCTCATATTTCCAACGTTTTCATAGGCAAGCAAATTGTTGGCTTCGATGGGGGTGCTCCAGGTCAGACAGTGTAATGGCTTGTTCAGCAATCAACAGCAGTGAAAGGTCAGACAGTGTAAGGGCTTATAAGTAATCATATTAGTGATTACTGAACGTGTAGTCACTAAGGTAGCACATGTTCTGGCGTCGAGTGGTGTGAGTGGGCAAGTAGCCAGACGTTTATGGCTAAATATTGTGCCAGACTTTGTAAGTGTGTTTGTGGCCAGCGAATCTGCTGTGTCGGTTTAATGAATGCTTGCGTTCCCGTCAAAAAAAAATGCTAGCATCTTTGCCATTATATTGTTTGGATTAAATTAATATAGAAAATGCTCATATTTCCAAAAAAAATTCATAGGCATAGCAAATTATTGGCTGCTATGGGGTTGCTCCAGCCTCCTTGTCAGATGGTGTAAGGGCTTTTCAGCAAACAGCAATCAACAGCAGTGAAGGACACCGATCGACGATGTAAGGTGTAGGCCGACTAAAAATTGAATAAAGGCAAGCTCCTTCTTTATGTGCCGAGATTAAGAAAAGTAAAATTTGTGATTGGTTGGATTGCCAGAAAAAAATGCAGGATACATACAGAACAAATAGTGCGGCAGAGGCCTTTGAATCCGACAGAGCCACAGAGGGCCCTTACGATTCCATTCATTGCTACTCAAATGTGCCGTGCCCCTACTAGATCTGGGCAAACTATGATTCACCACCTAACGCTTGGCTAACAGCCATCACCTACACCCGTTTACCTACTGTTCTTGTGCACACACAGTACAAAAGCTACCTCTATATAAGATCATTCTACCTGCACCACTCTGTCGCTCGATCAGCGCCTCCTGACCGGCTGCTACAACTGTCGAACAACACTTGATCACCAGCTTCTAGCTGCTAAGCAATGGCGCCTTGTCAGGGACAGGACGAGGCGCCTCGCTCCGGCCCGGCCCTCGTCGTTGGCGCCACCGGCTACATCGGCCGTTTGTTGCCGAAGCCTGCCTCGACAGCGGACGCAGGACCTTCATCCTCGTCCGGCCCGGCAACGCCTGCCCGGCGCGCGCGGCTTCCGTGGACGAGCTCCGCCACAAAGGCGCCGTCATTGTCGAGGTAAAGGCAGAGACGATGCAACCCCAAAACAGTGGCCAGTTGTGTATGTATGTGTGCGGCCACTAAATGCGCGGGCGTACATCGTGATGCCAGGGCCGTGTGAGTGGGAAAGACGGGCGGAAGTTCGTCGAGAAGGTGCTCCGCGCGCACGGCGTCGAGGTGGTGATCTCGGTCATGGGCGGCGCCAACATCCTCGACCAGCTCGTTCTCATCAAAGCCATCAAGGCCGCCGGCACGGTCAAGGTACGCCCGTGGCGCACGGAGTGTGTTTGTGTACGCACACATGATGTCGTTTGTATGTGCACAGAGGTTTCTGCCATCGGAGTTCGGGCACGACGTGGACAGGGCGCGGCCGGTGGGGGCAGGGCTGGGGTTCTACGAGGAGAAGCGGCGCGTCCGGCGTGCGGCGGAGGCGGCGGGCGTGCCCTACACCTACATCTGCTGCAACTCCATCGCCGGCTGGCCCTACTTCGACAACATGCACCCATCCGAGGTGCCGCCGCCGCTCGACCGTTTCCAGATCTACGGCGACGGCACCGTCAGAGGTACATACCGACGCCTTAGATTTCTTTCTTTCTTGCACGCGTATATCTCGCCTAATGCAACGCTGATGATTCTTCCCACAGCTTTCTTCGTGGCTGGAGCTGACATCGGCAAATTCACGGTGAAAGCTGCCTACGACGCCCGAGCGTCAACAAGGTGGTTCACTTCCGCCCCGCTTGTAATCTTCTGAGCACGAACGATATGGCGTCCCTGTGGGAGAGCAAGATCGGGCGGACACTGCCACGGGTCACGCTTAGCAAGGAGGATCTGCTCGCCATGGCCGCAGGTTTGGCTAATTTCGGCTTGAAAACATCTGGTGTACTGTCTGCATTATGATGATTCATCGATCGCGGTCTGCATTCTATATCAATTGCAGAGGACATCATCCCGGCGAGCATAGTCGCCTCGCTGACTCACGACATCTTTATAAACGGCTGCCAGACAAACTACGGCATCGATGCGTCCAGAGACGTTGAGATATCCAGCCTTTACCCTGACATGCCATTCAGGACAATCGATGAATGCTTCGACGACTACGTTCGTGTCCTTGGCCTGGAGCTGGAGGAAGAAGCTGCAGAGAACAAGAAAAGCAACCCACCGATGGTGGAGATACTGGCAGTTCATCCCATGTGTGCTTAGGTCGAAACGAGTACAACTCGCCAACATTTGCCCCTCCTCTGTTTTCTTCTACATTGTTCGTTTGATTGAACATTTGTGTGTCCATTGTATGTGTTGCGATTTCAAGACATGGCAAGGTGTAACACCTACGAGGAGCAAGCGGGCAGGTGAATTTGCATCCTTGTTTTTCTCGAAAATGGCACCACTAAGTTTCAAGTTAATATGTAGGTGCGTGATTTATTACATTTTTTCTGAAACTTACAGTACAATTTTTGCATGCTTTGAAAATCGGGGTCATGACTACCCGAGACCATCACGTATTTACCTGTGGACTTGGTATATTCTTTCATTTTTTACTTGTTTATTTTACAAAAAAAAACAGTAGGGAAGACTCTTGCTGTGTTATTTTATAAATTTTTGAAAAATGGAGGTATATTCTTTCATTTTTCACAACACCATGTAAATCAACCATAACTGTCGATTTGCATGTTGTTTGCAAGGATGGTCAGGATCAAAGCAGCATTAGCAATCTTCTAGTTAGCATGTCTACATAATCCGTAAGTATGTCATTAGTCTTGATATTCTAAGATTTTGAATAAACCATGACAGTATGATAAACAATAGACCCAACTCAAACTATCAACTAACCTAGAACAACATTCAAACAGAAAGGGACCAAACTATTGAGCACAACATTCTTGCGTATATAAGTCTATGTTTCTTGAGCGATACATTCTGGATAGGTCGAGAGTCCAAGCTCCATAGATCCTAAGAGGTGTGAGAGGGCTATGCGACAATGACAATCGCTTCTAATCAAACGAAGTGTGCTGGAAAATCAGTATTGTATGTTTCACTAAATATTATCTCTGCTATCTGCAAGATTCATCTAATTGCTTCCTGATTCTGTGCAAGCACAAGCTGTATTCCGTACTAAATAATCATATTGATGCCTACTAAATACATTTAATTAGGCTATTTACAATACATCATGGGGTATTATAGTGAAAACTAAGTAAATCTAAGTTTTGAGAATGACAATAAATTATTAAGTAGCACCAAAGTATAAGAGATGTTGATAGCGTGGGATCAAGTTGAAAATCCGACGACAATATAAACTTCAATTGAAGCAAGTGTGCGCAATGATTTTGTAAGGTGCATACATATCAATATATCATTGTACATTTGAGTAAATGATGTGGATGTGCCAACTAGTTTTGTTGCAAAGAGTAAGTCGTTCGTCCGAGTTGAAATAGAAGTGCCACAATATTAGACATCTAAAAGATGATTTCCTCACATCTCTCAAATCACAATCTCATCAAGAGTAGCAAACATAGTGTTCCCAAATTTTCAAAATTCATAAGCATGCATGCATCCATCATCCTCATGTCATCCTTGCATTTAAATCACAAAGTTGTGGAATTTAAATTTTAAATATCAAATCCTATATAGAAAATTCCATAAAAGGGCATATATAAACTCTATATAATATTTTGGTTTTATTAAATTATTTTTATGGCCAAAGTATTGCCAAAAAGGTGTCATGTTGGACAAGGTTTTCAAAACATATTTTTACAGTTTTTTACTAAAAAGGTTTGGTTCACGTTTGTTTTCAAAGAAATAAAATAGAAAAGGTTTTGTATAAAAAAAAGGAGAAGCGGACCAGCCCTAGTCGGCCCAGTGGCGATCTACCGCGCGCGCAGCCCGTAACCAGCCCAGCAGCAGCCCACAAGCCTCTCTCCTCTTCTCTCACTGACTGGCGGGTCCCGCCGCTGACACGCTGATGACGCAAGCGCCGACGTCATCGTCTCCAACCTCCAGCCCGAGCTTTTCGTCCACGACACGATCCGACTTCGGATCAAAATCCGAGCGATTTAAACAAGATTTGTTTCTCCCTTGAGCCTCTACATAATCCCCACAAACCCCTCTCCTTTTCCCCTCAAACATTTCCACTAAAGCGCCGCCAGGCTGCTCGGATTCGAGCTCGCCGTTCCTTAACTGCCGCCGGCGAAAACCTCAAACTCCGGTGCCTACCGATGACCCCAAGCCCTCCCATCTCTCCCTTTCTTCCTATTTCTTCCGTGCGGATCGTTTTGACATCGTCCCCTATTTTTCCTTGCGCCAGATCGACGAGTTCTTGGTCGACTGAAGCAAGCCGCCACGACCGCCTCGTTGTCTTATTCGTCTGGGTATGATCTGTTTGTCCCCGTAGGCTATAGATCATCGGGAGCGCGCGATGCCGTGCGTGCCGCCGCCGCGTTCAGCTCTCCGGTAAGGTTTCCGGCAAGTTGCGCCGCCCGGTTTAGATCCTCTAGATCTGGACCGTTAGATCTAGATCAAACGGCATCCGTTTTATTTCTGCCCGAAGCGGTACTGTCGAATTAGGAGCTGCCACGTGGCATAGCTTTATTTATTTTCATCTGTTAATTAGTAAATAGACTGAAAACATATTAAACTTGTAAAATTCATATCTTTTGAACCGTTGGCCCAAATTTAATAAAATTTATGTCCTCGGATTCATAAAAATATGAAGAATCTAATGAAACAATAAAATTGCATGTTTGCATCGTGCATCATCTCATAAATTACAGAATCTTGTAAATCATTATTTGGACATAAATATTTTTATGTAAATAGTTTTCGAGTAAAACTAATTGTAGTAGGTTTATTTTTAAACTCTATGTCCAGAGGAATCAAGTTTAGAATTTTAGAAAATGTTTTAATGTCATAAGTTTTTATTTGTTGTGTTATAGCCTTTTAAGCGTTTTAAAAATGTTTACAATTAATTAAATTTGACTTGGAGCATCATGCATGTAGCAATAACCATAGAACAAATAAAACATGATTTAATTCCCTTGATTGTCGTTGCATTGTTTATGTATTGCCATGTGTATTGAATTGTTTATGTATGTTTTGTCTTATGTTTTGTTATAGATTGTTCGGAGTGCCAAGCCGTTTGTGATTGTTTCTCCTACTCAGCCTGTTGCCAAGGCAAGTGACATCTCATGAATTACCTATTATTTTTCCTATATGCATTAGTGGTTTTTGTAGTATGCATGATAGGTCTATTATGGTTATATGCTATGGCTATGAAATCCTATTAGAATAGCTATCCACTTTATACCCGTTTTTCTTTAGCCTTTAACTTAGTTGGAAATGCTTAGTTATGCAATGAAAAATGTTTTAGTAGTCGATAAGGAAAAACAACTAAGTTAAATAACTGCCTGGGTGCGGGAGAATCACACTTGCGGAAAGCCACTCAGGACTCAAGAGATCTCAAGTTACTTCTTGATTAGATTTCTTCCAGTACAACCACTAGTTATATGGGCTTTTCTTGATTGACTAAGTTGTGTGGACTCGTCCAGGCTTGACAAGCAGATGTAGAGGGATGTAGGTGGGAACGGGTCAAGCCAGTGGGGTGGAAAAATGCTTCTGAAAGATCTTGTCTTAATCTTCTCCTTTTCCTTATCATTGATGGAGTGTAGAGGATAGTTTGGGTTGATTGAGTCTAGTGGGTAAAGTGTACAAACTCTCGAGAGGAATAAAAACTAAGTACTTAGCCATGTCCCTGGTGACGGACGACTTGAGCTGCTGGACAAGGAACTGATGGAGGATCTCGACATGCCAACTTCTAAATAAAACTTGATGGGTGAACAAGGTAGGAGGGACTTCCTGGAGAAGCTAGAGTTGTCTTGGTACACTGGAGTGCCCAGTGTTACCACTTAATTAGATGAAAAATGACTTTGGAAAATATAGGGTAAAACTTGCTTTTTGCAAATTAGCCAAGCTCTACTCAGCCAAATATGCATGTAAATAATAGATTTGCCATTTATATCCACATATGGTGTCACTTGCCATCCACAATGTATTTGACCCATGGGGCTGCAACGTTTTATGTTGCAGGTTCGTCAGACGAAGAGTGAGGAATCATTTAGGTTCTCGAGTCTACAACCAACATGTCTGCCTGTGGCGTATGAAGATGATGGGACTCAATGTTATCTTTTATTTCCGTTGTTTGAACTCTGAATAAAGCTAGCCCTTGAGGTTATGCAATTTGTAATGAATATTTTAAGTCTGGATCTTCGATGTAATAAAGTACTTGACGCTTTTGCAATGGTAACTGTGGTGCTAGCTTATTGATCTAGGGACTAGCACAGTTACACAGGGATCTCCGCCTTATATTAAAAGGTGGGATCACTACAAATGTTCATTAAATTATCTTGCATAACAGTAACACTGAGGTAAACTGTGTGGTTTGCCCCGAGGTACTATAGAGGTTATTGCTCGTATTTTTCAATGATTTATTCCATATCCTTTCGGTGGATTGTGTTCTGCTGGTGACCCCCACTTTAGTTTTGTATCTAACGAAACAAATGTTTTGAAACCGTCTTATATTTTATATGAACAATGACTTGGATATATTGAAGAAAAGCAAACCTTTCATATATATATAAGGAGAAACAATTGTTTTTTTAAGTTGAACTATTTAAGCAAATACATTATATCTCAATGCATGATCTTCCAAGCACACAATGTAAACTAGTATTATAACTTCCATAACATTTTTTATAAGTTTTTTTGACATATTTTTTATAAGTTTCTATCAATGTAATCAATTGGTTGTTGCGCCAATAGAACCGATTGACACAACGTACTAATTTGTGCATTTTTTTTGTGGATATTCAACATAACTTGCTTTTACACGTACATTCTCTCGTGTGGATTTGTTCTGAGAAGATAGCGACCCAACACCGCGGAGAACATGATATGGTAAATGCAAGTCACCTCCTTATATGTTGTAGCTCATGACCATGTGAGGCCTGCTACGTGCGATGATCTTAGCCATGCAATATTACTGATCCTAGAAGGTTCAGTACAAATATCTGCATTGCATTTCGACGACTACGTTTACTTGGCTAACTAGTTCTAGTATCTTGTTAGACTAGACGTAGCAAAGTGTTTGGTACCGTAAAGCTATTATGGTCAAGAATTAACACATGGACCAATTTCTACAACCTTATCAGTAACATTTACATGGTTAAAGTTTCTTTGGAAAAAAAAATAGCTGGTAATCAAATCCCAACTAAGATAATTGTTTTGCTGATGCATAGCACCCTTATAAGCAGTTATTTTCGCACCAGTTGACCAATAGATATTGAAATGTTCAATCCACCCTAAAATTACCTTTTGAAACAATTATAGAACATTGAATGTATGAATCGAAGATCATTTCGGACCTCGGCCCACCAAAGGAAGCAGCAGCAAAAACAGTAACAGGTTGTTGACGACTTAGAGAGATCTGCTATGTCTCCTATCTGTGACGTTTGCGCTCAGTTGTACTTTTCCTACTACTAATGTGTCGTCATGCTTGATTGCGTGCGAAAATTGGACGAGGTGTACGTAGTAAAAAATCACAACTCGGAGTTGTGTTCAGGCCTTCAGGGCTTGGCTGGTCTTGGTGATGAGAAACTCGCTTACCGGAAGATAATTGGTAAGCCATCCGTTCTCAAATATAAGATGTTTTATAGTACTTTGTCCACAAACACATGTACACAAATATATCTAAACACATTTTATGTGTATGTTCACTCATTTGTGTATGTATCTACACAACATGTGTAACATCTTATGTTTAGGAACGGAGGGAGTACGCGCCAGCCTTAGAAAGTGTTGAAAAGAAAGCTGCGAACAAAGCAACAGGCAAAACATGATCATCCATGGCAAGTCAAGTTGCAAGCGGGGCAGGATGCGGCTGTCCGCTACGAAAAGTCGCGGGATAGTACTAAAGTCGTGGGACAGTGCCACACTTCCGCCGCAACCCGCTAGCAATGCACGCGGGACACCGCGGCATCCCGCGGCATCCCGCGTCAGCCCGCATCGGCCTGCCAGTACAATATATGGTGACAAGTTGTACTGCATGAGTCCCCCTTTCCCCTTTCCTCTCGCTACAGTGAACCGGAGAGGAGAAAAGGAAGTCGTCCGCGTTCTGTGTCTCGCCGACGGTCAGATCGGTGGCTCCTTCCCTCTCCGGCCGCCGTCTTGGTGGTGGGAGGGTGGAGGGGTCCCCGATCTGTGCCCTAGGCCTGTAGATAGTAGGGTTTGGTCTCCCGGCGGCGCTGGAAGGGTGGTGACGGCGTCGTGGTCGGAGAATAAAGGTGCGGGAGCTCCTATCCCACCTCGGCTGCATCTTTTGTGGTGGAGTCGACGAGCTGCCGGAGGTAGGACCTCGCGGATCCTTCGATCTGACGAGTTTTGGTGCTCTTGGCGCGGTCATCGTGGCGGAGAAGATGGGCGCCGCCACCGGAGAGCTTTTTGGTCCCTCGATCCCTTCTTCGTCAGAGCGTGTGTGCTCCTGGCCGTGCTCTGGGGGTGTGGGGGTTGCTGCGGTGGAGTGCTGCTGCTTGGTGCCGGCAGCTTCCTCCGTCTGTACAGGAGCTTGTTTTTGTCTTGGTTCTCGGTGATCTCCGCCGGCTCTTCGTGCGGCGGTCTGGCTTCTCCGGCCGACCATGGTGGTGAGGGGAGAAGTGCCTCTGATGCCGTGCTCTGCTTCTTCAGCGCCTTGCTTCGTCTTCCTCTGGCCGGCCGTGGTGGCGAGGGGTGGAGGGCTGGTCAGGGCGTGCTCCGTCGGCTGTTCACGAGATTTTCAAGGCTGTGGAGGTTTGCGCTCGGGCTCCTTGGCGCTGCCGTTTCCTCGGCTGGGTTGGTGGAGGTTGGGTGGTGTCGTCGTCTTGCGCGTCGACAAGCTGGTGCTGGCTCGGGGATGATTCCCCGCTGATGCTCGTTCATAGGAGACAGATTCCGGTCTTCGGGCCGGATGGATACTGCGGTCTTCAACGCAGCTTTGCTGCTAGGGAGCTTCGTCCAGCTTCGGGTGTGCGGCGGCTTCGTCTTCTTCCGCTCCAGGATCGCTCCGGTGGTGTTGGTGCTGGACGACGGCGAGCAGTTCGGTGGCAGGCTCCAGGGAAGTTTCTAGCGTGTGCGTGTGTGCTCTCGTGTTTTCTTTTTCTTGTTTGATCACGCAGCCTCTTGTATCAAAAAAAAAAAGTTGTACTGCATCGTCGACCTGATCACCATCGCTCCATCCGCGTTGACCGTCACGGCGAGCAGGCGCACGGATCAGTCGACCTTGATGGACGGGAGCAGCGCTCTGACCTGCGCCCGCTTGCTCGCTGGTAACGTCGCCGCCCCGGACGGTAACGCGCGGCGTGCGCTCTGTCCGTGCCGCAGCTATCCGCCGGCGTCGCACGGCGCACGACACCTCCTCTCGCGCGACTCAGGTCCGGCCGCTGTGCCCCAGCTCCCGCTCGCCGCCGCCGGCTCCGGCCGCTGCCACCAGCGGCATGAGCACCTTGCCCATGTTCGAACCAGTCCACGGCGGGCATGGCGTAGCGTGGTCGGTGCTCGTGGTCTAGCAGGACGACATGAAGTCGCAGACGTACCTGTGTTCGCCGTCTAGATTGACGGCCAAAACCAGAACTTCAAGAGCGTGCAAAGATTGAGGGCCACGGCCGGGACAGGGGATGGGCGGGACTGGAGTTGGAACAGAGACGACGAGTGTGGCGACTTCTCCGGATGACAAATCCTCTTCAGTGCGTGAGGGAGGCGATGGAGGAACATCTTCATCGAGGATCCCGGAAGGCAGTTCCGATGTGGAGATGGCGGCGGGCTGCAACTGCAGGGTGGTAGGAGAAGATGGTCAGGTGGGCACCGCCGTTGGTCACGGTGCAAACGGGACGCACCGCGGGAGCCGCGTAGGCGCCGTATACATCCGCAATACATACGCGGTATGCCGGCGTACGAGCCACGCATGAGCCGCGATTATTTCGGCGCCGCTTCTGTCGCTCGCAGTACCAGCTAGGCAAGTGATTGAGTCGTTGACCAATTCCAGGTCCGCGCCAGCGCCGTCCACGGCGCCGCCGCACCTCGTACCGCTGTCGTGCTGTCGGCAAGCCCCGACTTCGGCCACCACATACTGCTGCGCTCCCGGCCGTCCAGATCGACGACCTCCCCGCCGACGCCATCCTGGGCACCGTGCTCGTGGAGATCATCCGGCTCTCCCTTCCCGGCCTCCGCACCCTGCTCCTCGCCTGGGTGGTGCGGATGCCGAGCCTGGACGGCCGCTCCAGCGCCTTCGGAGCCCGCAACGACGACGACGACTCACTGACGTGGCTTGCCGAGTGAAAGGATCGTATGACACCTAGAGGGGGGGGGGGGTGAATAGGTGCTACTTCAATTATAGTACCTTTTCAAATTAGGCTTGACACAAAAGGTAAATTCTCTAGATATGCAACTAAGGTGAATTTATCTATATGACAAGCAAGCAACTAAACAAGATACATGAAGTAAAGACTATAAACAAGGATAGAAGTAACCGAAGTGAAAGCACGCGGAGACACGGATGTAATCCCGAATTCCTCCTTTTTAGTCGAGTACGTCTCGTTGGAGAGGTGTGAGCTACCACAAAGGTCAAAACTCAACCGCCACAAAGGCGGATGCACCTTCTTCTCCGATGAACCGCACCACAAAGGTTGGTTCACCTTCCACTATCGGAATCCTTCAAGGCGGAATCCGGAGCCCTTACAACAACGATCCGGGGCACAACCCACAAGAGGATTGGGGGCTCCCGAACAGCTACAAATCTGTCACAAAGACAATCAAGTGAGTACAATAAGAGGCTAGGTTTTCCCAAAGGAAATCCTAGCAAAGGGCCCCTCAAGTGAATGAGGGGGAAATGAAGAACGGCTTGGTGAAGATGTAGATCCGGGGCTTCTCCTTCAATCCTCCAAGTATCAACGAGTTTGGGTGGAGGGATTGGGAGATCTATCAAATCTTGAGCTTGCAATCAATGGTGTTCTTCAATGTGTTCAAGCTACTTGTCCAAAGGTTGGTGAAGAGGTATTTATAGTCCCCTTCAAAATATGGCCGTTGAAGGGGTAAGTGACGATGCGCAGGAAGCAGGGCCGGCCTGGGGGCCGGCCTGGGCCGGTCTGAGGGCCGGCAGGGCAGCCGAGGCAGCCGGCCTGAGAACCGGCCTGGGCCGGCCTGGGGGCCGGGCTGGCTGGGCTGGCCGAGCCACCGATCGAACCGGCCTGGGCGCCGGCCTGGGCCGGCCTGAGGGCCGGCAGGCATCCCGAGGCGACCGGCCGTGCGACCGGCCAGGGCCTGCCTGAAGGCCGGCTGGCAACCCGAGGCGAACGGCCTGGCGACCGGCCAGGGCCGGCCTGAGGGCCGGGCGGCTGCCCGAGTCAACCAGCCTGGAGACCGGCCTGGGCCGGCCCCAGGCCGGCCTCCCTGTAATGCGCTTCTCCCTTCACCTTCTAAAAATCCGACAAGATGTATTTCTTCCTTTTTGCATAGAGAGAGATACACTAGCATCCTTTTGATTTAGACATTCATAATTCCTGTGGACACTTAGCGATATGTTAAATACTTCCAAGTGTTGTGATCAAACGTCAAAACAAGATTAACGGACTATGTCCTTTCAATCTCCCCCTTTTTGATGTTTGATGACAACAAAAGGATTTGCAAAAAGATATCTCATTTAAGCATGGCAAAGTTTTTGAGGGAAGCTCCCCCTTAAACTTATACGCCTACAAGGTATACAAGAATATATGCTCAAACGAGAAACATGAAGCAAGCACACAATATAGACTATGTGAGCAAAGGATATGCAATAATTCTCACCATAGACATCATATAGTAGAGCAAAGGATATAGTCTCGGAAAACAAACACCTTGTAACGAACTCCAAGATAATAGAAGATAAACCGGGGAAGTCCTTACAATAACATAACGGAGGTCCATAATATCCTTACAATAACCATGACATAAGTTTCATAGTACACCACAAATAGAGTTCTCTTAAAAACTTAAAACAAGTTCGATGCAAATGGAAAGCGGGAAACATAAAAGCGCAAATGGATGCAATGCAATGCAAATCCCCGGAGATCTCTCTCCCCCTTTGGCATCAAGACACCAAAAAGGGAGAAAGTGAAGTGAAGGTCCATGATCACTCATCGTCATCCTCATCATCATCCTCATCATCCTCAGCAACATGAGCAGCTGCACCAGAGCTAGACTGACCGGGATCACCTTGCCAATATGGAGCAAGAGAGGAGGCATCATCACCAAACCAATAAGTGTACTTGTTCTGGGCCATGTAGGTGTTCTCTGAGACTTCAGCTGAGCTGTCTGGATAGGAAAGATTAAGCTGGGTCATGATGGCACGTTGATTGCGGTTGTAGACCTTCTGCTTGTGATAAGCCTTGTACTCGAATTTGCGTTTGAGCGCAAAGAAGCAGTTCATCCTTTTGAGAGCTTGCACTAAGCCACCTTTCTTCTCCTCATCATCATCTTCTTCATCAGAATCTCCCTCAGGAGCATCACTAGGAGGCGGCCAAACAGGATCACCCTCAGGCATAGAACGAAGACCAACCATCTCAGGCTCAAACAACTCATACTGACGAATCACATCATCAGGCAACTTGGTGTTGAATAGAGTCTGCAGAAGCGGACCATAACAGGGAACCTTGCCTTTGACAACCACAACTTGCATCTCGTTCCAAAGATAATCAAGCACATCAATTTGCTTCCTCCTGAGATAAATATCATAGATGTGATGAAGACAAATGACCATCCGGTCACGAACCAAACCCTTCTCCCCAAACTTGATGGCAAGACAGTTTCTCAAGATTTTGTGAACAATCCTCCAGTAAGGATACATATGAACTGTGTGGGGAATCTTCTCACGAAGGCCGCCCTGAGGAGGATAACAATGGCGAATCCCCGTCTCAGCTGGAATGAGCTTAGAGAGATGGAGACGAACATAGCAAGGTGCAACGGGCAATTCCTCAAGACCAAACAGTGCCCCAAACTCGGCCAAAGTTGTTGAACACACAATATCTGCACTCATCCATGTCAAAGACCTCTTGCCATGCTCAGTGGTGAAAACAACAGTAGCATAAAATTGCTGAAGCAAAACAGGAGAATATGGAGTGCTAACAGTCATGATCTTAGTGATTTGATGAAAATCCATCATATCCATCACATCAGGCCAAGTATCTCTAGCTTGGGCAAGGTTGAAATAATCCACGGGAACATGAGCATTCTTTTTAATTTCAATACGTTGATGAAAGATTTGCTGGTGCATCTTGCAATAGAATCTACTATCATCTAGGCATGTGGGCTGACCAAAGACATAAGGGTTGAAAGATAACCGATCTCTCTTGAATTCACTAGGTTTCACCTTGGCCCAAGACGCACGTACCGGTTCCTATGGATTTTCACGAGGCGGTGGAACTCCCCTTGGCTTGGCAGCTTTCTTGGATGCAGCAACTTTCTTGAGTTTCTTGGTCTTGGGCATGGAGGAAGATTCGGCATTGAAATCATCAACAATGTCATCCAGCCCATCGAAGGTCATGCTCTTGCCAGCCCTGCTAGACTGAGGAACCGCCTCCTCCCACTCATCATCCCATTGGTCCATCTTCAACCTTGAGAGGATCTTCAAGAACCACCAACAACGGAGGAGATCTCCCCAAAACAGCCACCAATGGAGAAACTATATGGATGGGGTGGAAGATCGGGGGAATCCCCTTCAGATCTGTGGAGAGGAAGGGGTGGGGAGGGGCTCAAATGGTGGGGAGGTGGAGGAGCTCGGGGAGAGGCAGGGGGTTGCCATGGAGGAGGGCACGAGATGGAGGAAGAAGAAGAAAAAACGCGAAGATATATCTTGGGTTCACGGCCACTACTCATCATTGAAGCTCACAATTCATAGAAACGAATAGGATAAGCAAATGATTTCTTAATGTCGGCATAATGGGGGGAGGGATAGTCCAATGGATTAGGACCGCACTCCCCTATGTCCATGCCTACACCTAAACCAAATAGATAGTCAAAATATAAGTGTGTATGCAAGATGGTCAAGTCAAGCTCCTAGAATCCACGATATTTAGCTCATGCCTTAAGAAGGTGAATCTTGCTTCATCAAGTGGCTTCGTGAATATGTCGGCAAGTTGATCTTTGGTTGGAATATAGCCAAGCTCAATATCACCACGAGCAATATGATCCCGAATAAAATGATGACGAATCTCAATATGCTTCGTTCTTGAGTGTTGCACCGGATTGTGGCCAATCTTGATAGCACTTTCATTGTCACATAAAAGAGGCACTTTGTCACAATTGACACCGTATTACTTTAAAGTTTGCCTCATCCATAACAATTGAGTGCAAGCACTAGCGGCCGCCACATACTCGGCTTCGGCGGAAGATAGAGATATACAATTTTGCTTCTTAGAAGACCAACTCACCAAGGACCTACCAAGAAATTCGCATGCCCCGAAAGTTGATTTCCTATCATCCTTGCAACCGGCCCAATCCGAATCCGTGTACCCGGCAAGAGAGAAATTAGTGCCCTTTGGGTACCACAAACCAAACCTTGGGGTATCAACCAAATATCGAAGGATTCTATTGACCGCCACCATGTGGCTTTCTTTAGGAGCGGCTTGATACCTTGCACACACCCCTACACTCAACACAATATCGGGTCTAGATGCACAAAGATAAAGTAAAGAACCAATCATAGAGCGATAAAGTTTTTGGCAAACATCGATACCGTCGGGGTTAAGTTCAAGATGGCATTTGGTGTCCATGGGAAACCGCTTGCCCTTAGCATTGTACATATTGAACCTCTTGAGCATGTCTTGGGTATATTTTTTGAGGACAAGGTGACCCAGTTTATCAGGAAAACCGAGTCCAAAAACCATACAAACTGTACAAAAGAAAACACAGACGAAGCGACCCGTCGCCCACACGACACAAGCCGGACAAACGCCACAAACACACACCACCCGCTCTGGAGCCGCCGCTCCGGCGTAGCAACCAGATCGACCTCCGCATTGCCCGGAAGCGATCCAGTCATGGTCGACGAACCCTCTGCCCACGCAGTCTTCGTCCGGGTTGCCACCAAAACCACCATGTTCCGGGGCCGCCGCCCCGGTATAGCAACAAGATCAACCTTCGCGTTGCCCGAAGGTGATCCAGTCAGGTCGACGAACCCTCTGCCCACGCAGTCTTCATCCAGGTCGCCACCCAGTCCCCCGCTAGACAACGGCTCTGCCTCATAGAGCCGTCGTAGCATGGGAGCCCGAGACCGCCGTCTCAACGTACCGCCACCATCCGGGGCCGCCGCCCCGGTCATCCGCCTCCCTGACAACAGAACCGCCCTCACCGAGCGCTGCGAGCCCATCACACCGTGAGGGGTAAGAACTTCCAAGGCGGCGCCTCCAACAAGGAAACGACGCATCCGTCGTCGCCGCCCGCTCCCGAAGGAGCTTAGGCTTTCACCCGGAACTCTTAGCACCACCCACGTCGGGCGGGAACGAGCACTCCACAACGACGCCCCCAGGAGGGAAAACGACGCCAAAAAACGCCGCCGTCGCCGGCTCCGACCAAGTCGAAACAAGGCTTTCGCCCGGAGGTCGTCCCGACCGTAAAGCAAGGGAGCAACGCCACTGGAGTGCTGCCCTACTGCCGCCCACCGAGCTCGACCACCGGCCATGTCGGCCACAACGCCCATGGCCGCGGCCTCCATGCCGCACCGCAGATGCCTTCATTCCGGGGCCGCCGCCCCGGCTTCCACGCCTCCCGGGCACCGGAGCACGTCGACAGGAGAGGCTCCTGCGTCCGCGCCGGATCCTCCGCCATCGCCTCTGCGCCGTGGTCGACGAGCCCAGCACGCGCGCCCCTGAGCCCGGCCTGGCGGGCCCAGATCGAGCCCGCCAAGCCCATCTGGACCGCAGCCACCGTCGCCACAGGCGACCGCAGCAACGCTCCGCCCCGCTGCCTGCAGCCCGCGCGGTTTGAGAGATAAAAGTCGCTTCATTCAATTGCTTGATCTCAAAACCGAGAAAGAACTTCAATTCGCCCATCATAGACATCTCGAACCTATCGGTCATAAGCTTTGAAAATTCATCATTGAAAGCTTTGTTAGATGAGCCAAATATAATATCATCAACATAAAGTTGGCATATGAAAAGCTCCCCTTTGACCCTCTTGTAAAGAGAGTGGGATCGATTTGCCCCAATTCAAATCCACGGTCTAGCAATAGCTCTCTTAGGTGCTCATACCAAGCACGAGGTGCTTGTTTGAGACCATAGAGCGCCTTATCAAGCTTGTAGACATGGTTAGGGAATTTAGGGTCCTCGAAACCCGGTGGTTGCTTAACATATACCAACTCCTTTAAAGGACCATTAAGAAAGCACTTTTCACATCCATTTGTTGCAATTTAAAGTTATGATGTGATGCATATGCAAGAAGGATACGGATGGACTCAAGGCGAGCCACGGGTGCATAAGTCTCTCCAAAATCAATGCCTTCAACTTGAGAGTACCCTTGTGCAACCAATCTTGCCTTGTTCCTCACAACCATTCCATGCTCATCTTGCTTGTTCTTGAAATCCACTTTGTGCCTATAACATTGCGGCAATCTTTTGGCTTCTCAACTAGATTCCACACTTTGTTGCGCTTGAAGTTATTGAGTTCATCATGCATAGCTTCTAACCAATCCGGATCTTCAAGAGCTTCAAACACTTTCTTTGGTTCCACCATGGAAATATGAGCTTGATGTTCACTAAAGTTTGCCAATTGCCTTCTTGTGGTAACACCCTTCTTGTGGTCACCAAGGATGTTTTCTAGACGGTGACTCTTTATTCAAAGTCTCTTACAATTCTTGCTTTACGACGGGCTTCGATATCTCTATTGCATCTTGGAGGTATCTCTTGATCATCTTGATCATTTGAGTCCCCGTCTTGACCGGAATGTTGACCTTGATCATCTTGAAGCACATCTTCAACAAATGAAGGAGAGGGTTGATCTTGGTCATGACCTTGGCTAGCATCAACAATAGGAGAACTTGGTTCTTGCATAGCAACTTGGTCAACATGAGGAGGGTCTTGAACTTGTTCTTGGGGTGGTGCATCATTTGCTTCCATGATAGGCGCCGTTTCAACTTGTGATGAAGAGGCCTCCACTTGAATGGAGCTTGGACTTGCTTGAGGAGACTCGTAATGAATCTCAACGGGACGATGGAAACCAATGCCCATTCTTCTTATAGCATCTTGAGGCTCTTCATTATCTACATCACAAACATGAAATTGCGCCACTTGGGAGCCGTCATTCTCATCGAACCTCACATCACAAGATTCTATGACTTTCCCAACGGTTTGTCATAGACTCTATAGGTGTGAGATTCGGCACCGTACCCAACAAAAACACCCTCTAAAGCTTTAGATTCAAATTTAGACAAACGAACACTTTTGTTCTTATAGAAACACTTACAACCAAATACTCGGTAGTAGGAGACATTGGGCTTGTTGCCGGTGAGCATCTCATAAGATGTAAACTTCTTGCCAACTCGAAAGAATAGCCGGTTAGATGAGTGACACGCCGTGGAGATAGCCTCGGCCCATAAGAATAGCGGAGACTTAAACTCCGCCAACATAGACCTTGCCATATCCATGAGAGTCCGGTTCTTCCTTTCGGCTACACCATTTTGTTGAGGGGTATATGCAGCGGAATATTGATGACGAATCCCCTCTTCACTAAGAAACTCATTTAAGGTGTAGTTCTTGAACTCGGAGCCATTATCACTCCTAATGACCAAATAGGGACATTGTATTGGCGTTGAACTTATTGGAAAAGTCGATGACGGCTTGTTGGGTCTCATCCTTCGTCTTGAAGAAATAAACCCAAGTAAATCTTGAATAGTCATCAACAATCACCAAACAATATTTCTTCCCACCAAGACTAGGTTGAGGCACGGCACCAAAGAGATCAACATGAAGAAGTTCCAATATCCTCTTTGATGAAATGATGGTCTTGCTTGGATGGGGAGAATCATGCATCTTTCCTTCAACACAAGCCCTACAAAGACGATCTCTAGAAAAAGAAACATTGTCTTTTAGTCCAAGAATGTGGCCACCCTTGTGAAGACTTTGCAAAGTTCTCATGTTGACATGGGACAAGCGGCGATGCCACAACCATCCCACGTCGGCCTTTCCGAATAGGCATATTGCTTGAGTGTTGGTAGACCCCGAAAAGTCCACCACGAACAACTCATTTTCAACATACCCAACGAACATGACCTTTAGAGTCTTGCTCCTCAAGAGTACCACCATATCAATAGTAAAATGGACATCAAAATTCATCTTATTAAGTGCACGAACGGACATAAGATTGTAACCGAGGGACTCGACAAGCATGACATTTACAAGGGTGATATCCTTTGCAACTACCACCTTGCCGAGACCCGTTACCTCCGCTTTTGATTTATCACCATAGGAGACGGATGCTTGATTTATATTTGGTCCCAACTCCGTCATGATCTCTTGCTTCCGGTCATATGACTAGTGCATCCACTATCAACCACCCATTTAGACCCACCGGAAGCATAGTCCTACAAGAAATCATTGCTTGGTTTTAGGTACCCATTTCTCAATGGGTCCTCTTTTGTTAGCAACAAGGGTCTTAGGAACCCAAATAGAGTAAGCAATGTAACCATCATAAGGACCAACATATTTTGCATAAACATCCCCATAATAATCAACATAAAGAAAGTAGTTGGGATTGTTATGCCCCGCAAAGTCACTACGAGTGGTCTTGCCCCTAGTGGCATTACCACCCGCAATGGGAGTCTTGGCTTGTGCGGGCTTGGCATTGGTGTTGCTCTTCTTCTTCTTTGCCTTGGCCACATAACCAAGGCCCTCCTTCCCTTTGTGTGGCTTTTGCTCAAAAATTTGAGCAACAACCTTTTCTTTACCTTTAGGAATAGAGGTCTTGGCACTAGTGGCCTTGGCAAGCTCAACCTTCAACCTAGCATTTTCCTCAATAACATTTGCATGATCACAAGAGGGAGTAGAGGTGCTAGGTGAGTTAGATTTAGAAAGTTGAGTTTGAAGTTGCTCATGAGACTTGACTAGAAGAGAGTGGGTACTTTCCAAGGCCTTGTGAGCCTTGTTAAGTTTCTCCACATCCTCAAGGAGTCTAGCATTAGCAACCACAAACTCGGCTTTCTCCTTTTTAACACTTTATATTTAGCAAAGACATGATCTCTATCCTTAATGATTTTAGCAATTATTTCATCATTTTTATCATCAAGAGACTCAATTCTTTCCTCAAGAGAGGTTCTATATTCACTCTCTTCTTCAAGAGAAGCATTCAAGGATTCTATGGAAGCATTCAAGGATGCTATGGTGAGAGAATCCTCTCTCTCAATTTTTCCCTTGTCATCAAGGATTTCTTCGGCCGCATCAAGTTGTCTCAAGAGAGACTCAACATATGCCTTAGCTTCACCTTGCAAGTTAGCCACAATAGTATCGGAAGCAACAAGTTCTTTCTTAATCACAAGACTAGTTTTATCATCTATTTCATGCATAGTCTTGGGAGTAGAAGATGATACCTCGGTGACGGAAGCCATGAGGCAACGAGCGGTGTTGATGGAGAGGTTCTCATTGGGGGATTCGAAGAGAGAAGGAGGTGGAGTTGATACAATGGCCAAAGCGGCCACCTCACGAGTGGGTTCTTCTTCTTCTTCGGAATCCTCGGAAGGATACTCTTCTTGAGTCAACAACACAATTCTTGGTGCTTTCTTGAAGAATGGCTTCCTCTTGACAAAAGGCTTCTTTTGTATCATGTTTGATTCGCCCTTGAGGACAAGCCTTCCACCGTTTTGCTCTCTATTCTCATAAGGACAATCTTGATGAAGTGATGCTTGTTATGACAATTGTAGCAAGTCTTTATCCTATTAGCAAACTCCTTCTTCCCACTTGGATTGTTTGTTCGATCAAGTTGAGCCTTTGCCTTGGCCGGGTCACCAAAAAGTCCTTGTTGCAAGAGCTATGTGACCATGGAGGGCTGTTCAAGTTCATCGGGAGGAAGGTTGTTCGGGCATGCTTCAACTTCATCATGTTCATCAAGGCACACAACCTTGGCCTTCAAAGCAAGAGAGGGACCTTGCTTCATTCCCATGGCCCTAGCACGGTTGTCTAGAGCATTCTTGGTGGCAACCTTGGAGGCTTGCATCTCTTGCATAACTTCATTGGATGTCATCTCAAGGTAGTTGAATTTTCCTTGAAGGGCCTTCAAGTCAACGGGCTCGAAGGGCATGAGAGCATTCACATACTTCCTCTTGATCCAAGCATCATCCACATAGGTTGCCCCAACATTGAAAAGGCTTGGCAAGAATCTTGAGTCTTGCATACATCTCTTCATGAGTTTCACTATCAAGCATGTAGAAGCCTTCGACTTCATTGTTCAAAGCATCAAATCTATTCCTCTTCATGCTTTCATTTCCAAGAAATGCCACCTCAAGGCACCCAAGCTTCTTTGGCGGTGGAGACGTTTTGAATGTGATGAAGA
This sequence comes from Poa pratensis, assembly GCA_947311845.1. Classification (NCBI taxonomy): domain Eukaryota; kingdom Viridiplantae; phylum Streptophyta; class Magnoliopsida; order Poales; family Poaceae; genus Poa; species Poa pratensis. The sequence goes on from CAMZMU010000033.1 coordinate 72,501,272, forward strand.
CCACTTTCTCCAACGGCAAGTTCAATCATGTGGAGAGCGGAAGCATTGAGTTGTTTCTCGGCACCTCTCTTCTTGTCAAGTTGTTAGGATTCACGGCCTTGTATCCCTCTTGAATGATCCTCCAAAGCTCGATAGAGGAACTGTTGATATGAGATTTCATTAAGTGTTGCCAAGTAGCAAAAGCTAATGCATTAAGTTTAGGAGGTGGACCCAAAGGGTTTATGCGAGTATGATGGATAGGTGGGTCGGGAGAGTACGCAAAGGGAACCCCATGGTACTCCGGCTTCCCACCTTCGGGAGTGGTGGTAGATGTGGAAGATTTCTTAGGGTCGGTTTCTTTATCTTCAACCCCTTTCTTTTCCCTTTTCCCTCCTCGGTTTCACCGTCATGGAGGTAGCGGAGTCATCTAGTGGGGTGGTCTCCTTAGGAACCTTGCCACTTGCGAGTTGTGTGATCAACTCACGCATCTCGGCAAATTTGGTATCCATGGACGATATCAAAGATGTCTCCATCGATTTGAGATCGGCCATGGATGCCGTAGTGGCTTGGTCATCCAAGGGATCACCATCACTTCGTGTCATACTTCTCTTAGGCGGTTAAGCCCAACAAGAGAGCCGAGGCTCTGATACCAATTGAAAGGATCGTATGACACCTAGAGGGGGGGGGGTGAATAGGTGCTACTTCAATTTTAGTACTTTTTCAAATTAGGCTTGACACAAAAGGTAAATTCTCTAGATATGCAACTAAGGTGAATTTACCTATATGACAAGCTAGCAACTAAACAAGATACACGAAGTAAAGACTATAAACAAGGATAGAAGTAACCGAAGTGAAAGCACGCGGAGACACGGATGTAATCCCGAGTTCCTCCTTTTTAGGGGAGTACGTCTCGTTGGAGAGGTGTGAGCTACCACAAAGGTCAAAACTCAACCGCCACAAAGGCGGATGCACCTTCTTCTCCGATGAACCGCACCACAAAGGTTTGGTTCACCTTCCACTATCGGAATCCTTCAAGGCGGAATCCGGAGCCCTTACAACAACGATCCGGGGCACAACCCACAAGAGGATTGGGGGCTCCCGAACAGCTACAAATCTGTCACAAAGACAATCAAGTGAGTACAATAGAGGCTAGGTTTTCCCAATGGAAATCCTAGCAAAGGGTCCCTCAAGTGAATGAGGGGGAAATGAAGAACGGCTTGGTGAAGATGTAGATCCGGGGCTTCTCCTTCAATCCTCCAAGTATCAACGAGTTTGGGTGGAGGGATTGGGAGATCTATCAAATCTTGAGCTTGCAATCAATGGTGTTCTTCAATGTGTTCAAGCTACTTGTCCAAAGGTTGGTGAAGAGGTATTTATAGTCCCCTTCAAAATATGGCCGTTGAAGGGGTAAGTGACGATGCACAGGAAGCAGGGCCGGCCTGGGGGCCGGCCTGGGCCGGTCTGAGGGCCGGCAGGGCAGCCGAGGCAGCCGGCCTGAGAACCGGCCTGGGCCGGCCTGGGGCCGGGCTGGCTGGGCTGGCCGAGCCACCGATCGAACCGGCCTGGGCGCCGGCCAGGGCCGGCCTGAGGGCCGGCAGGCATCCTGAGGCGACCGGCCGTGCGACCGGCCAGGGCCGGCCTGAAGGCCGGCTGGCAACCCGAGGCGAACGGCCTGGCGACCGGCCAGGGCCGACCTGAGGGCCGGGCGGCTGCCCGAGGCAACCAGCCTGGAGACCGGCCTGGGCCGGCCTGGGGGCCGGCCTCCCTGTAATGCGCTTCTCCCTTCACCTTCTAAAAATCCGACAAGATGTATTTCTTCCTTTTTGCATAGAGAGAGATACACTAGCATCCTTTTGATTTAGACATTCATAATTCCTGTGGACACTTAGCGATATGTTAAATACTTCCAAGTGTTGTGATCAAACGTCAAAACAAGATTAACGGACTATGTCCTTTCACCGAGGGCTTCTTGCAGAGGATCGAGGCGGAGTAGAGGACTCGCCGCTGGGGAACTGAGCAAAAGGAGAATCACCTCGGCTCAGCCGCGCAACTTGATCCCCAATCGCCGCTCCCTCCCACACTCCGTCCATCTCTTTCTTCTCTCTACGCCCACACCGCGCCTCTTGCCGATCCAGCGGACACACTGCTGCCGGAGGCTGTGTGGGCCGGCGAGCGATGGGATCGGACGTAGCCGCCGCGGGATCTCGCGCACGCTGCGCCGCCCGCGCAGCATCTCACGGGCTTCCGACTCGGCCTCGCGGCGGCCAGGTCCCTCCACCACCGCCCGCCGCGCCACGGGAAGATGCCGTCAGGTGAGCCGAAGGAGAAAAATCTCGAGCCTCTCTGTTTGGTCGCTGCTATGCGGCGCGAGGCGGCATCCGCGGGCCGGCCCGCATACGCCGCTTATTTTTAGATGTACACAGCGGGTGCCTGCATACGTAGATAACTGGGATTGGCGAAGCGGCGCCGCGGACGGCCCGCTCCCACTTGTAGCCTGAGCCGTTGGCAGAGTTTTCCCCATCGGGCACAGAGAGATTGTTTATTCAAGACAATAGTTATCCCGGGAGGCGGGTCTTGCGACATGCGGGACGCTTGGTGGACCACGCGGGATGTTCGCTTTGGCCCGCTAGAAACTACACGGTCAGATCGATGGCGTTGCATGAAACATTTTTGCGGGGCGGCGTTGTGGCGCAGCGGGATGTCCCACGCCACTTGAAACCTTAATGGCAAGTGACAAACTTCCCCTACTGCAGCAGTTGTCCCATGGATGAGTCTCAATTGCAAAATAAGACCGAACACCAAACATTTGGAGGTGCACCGCTAATGTCAGCAAGTACTCCACTCAATCCACACCTCGCGTTCTTATTTAAAACGGCTGCAAGAGAACGGGTAACTTACGACTTGTTTTCTTTGGGTGGTAACGCAATACCTCCATGCCATTGGGGTTGCCATGCAATTTGGTATTAGGTCCAATTTCTTCTCGACATGAGGCGTGCAAATCTCTTAAGTACTCCAAATTAATTGTTTTCGGACGTAGTAGTAGTGGTATATTCATTTGTCAGTTTCGCGGCACTGTTTTTGCGCCTCGATATATTACGAGCAAAGAGCTTTTATTGTTGAGCAGCGAGCAGCGCAAGTGGATAGCAATTGCATTCGACTTTTCAAAGGTGTACCGGGCAAAGTATGTGGCTTTGCACCGAACTGGTAAACTGCACGATTAGAGCAAAAAAAAAAAAACAAATTGACTGATACGCGTCTCCATTTTTCACTACACATGTTTGCACAAGTTCTTTTGCAAATAATCGGGGGCATGTTTTGGTTTGTTTCAATACAGAGCCCAGTTTACAAACCACACAATTTAAACGGACTAGACTTTTTATGGATCATCAGAATGGACTAGGAGAGTAAATAAAAAAAGCATAGGGTAATCAACAGCTGAAAAAGGAAATCAACAGCTGGAAAAGGAAATCATGGAAGTAGTGTGATGCGCATAGCACAAGCCATTAAAACTAGCATGTCTCAAGTAACACAAGCATTCTTAAACACTAGTCAGTACTTTACAGGCATGATCATGTTAGAAAGGGTGAATTTTCACCTGAAACAGCATCACCAGTCTCAATATCAAACCGCTGTGAACCGGTTCATATTCTAGTCAATCTAGTGTACACGTTTTCTAGGAGGCCTACCATTTTACATGCTCTGTCCCCAGAAAGCCATAGCCGTTTTGCGGTTGAAGGAACTCCACAACTCCAGTATGTGTATTGATTTCATTAACGTTCCAGATATTCAACAAAACTTCGATGCAAACTCGAAAGCAAACAGCCATATGTACCTCAAGCAACCACTTCGGCATAGGCCTCAGCATCTTGGCACTAGTTGGGTGCACCATCAGGCTGTTGGGGGTTGTCTGCCACCGCTTGACGCCTCTGACGCTCTCGCAAGTACAGGACAGTTACAAGGCAAGCAAAGAGAGTCAATATTGTTGCGTTCCCTTCATCCATCAGGACATCCTCCACCCATTCCTCAACTACAGGATATATCTCCGGCAGTGAATCAATAAAATGAACCTGAAATTAAGAAAGATTTAGCAACACACTGGAAGGAGCAAAACAACTCTGTGTGCAAAGCATGCCTGCAATACTCAATATGACATGACCATGATGGTAACACAAATACAACATGCAGCGTAAAAAGCAAAAGTAAAACGTCAAGCGTCAGGTCACTAGGAATAAAATAAACAGTGAACAGGAATATGCAGTATTATACTTGAAAGAGACTTCAGCTATCAGCACTGAGACAGCTGGATATGGTAAATATCACAAGCTTAGAAGCACAAAGTGAACACTTAACAGTGTCTGAACTGATTTTTTTTGTTGTTGTAAAGATGGAATTTCAAAAGTCAAAACAGTTCATGTTCGGGAAAGGTTAGGGTTCATTGCATATCAGCAACAGTAAGAACTGGCTAAGAATCAGATAGATGAAGCAGCAGAGACCCAGCGAGAATTTGACCGGGAAAAATGATTCAAAATAAGATATGTGTAAATGGCAACAAAAATTACCGAATAAGGAAGACAACTTCAAATACACATACAAGTGCACTATAACAATTCAACTACACAGTAGATATTAAACAGGGAATATATTGTCTTACCACAAAACTGCCTGCATAGTTCTTCCTTATCCATAGACTGGTTAGTGCGAGCATGACAGGAAGCTTAGCTGCTGAATCCACCTCGACAGCCTGATCATAATATCTTTTTGCCAAGTGCAAATCAAGGGGAAGTCCATGACCATGCTCATGCATGTACCCAAGGTTAAACATGGCCTGAGCATTAGACTGTGATTGAGCATGCATATATGCTTCTGCGGCACGCTCATAGTCCCTCCCTACACCCTGTAACACAGGACAGATCAAAGATGTGATTTCAGCAATAATACTATGACAGTCTCCAGAGAGCGCACAGTCCCCTAGTATTTCTAAAGTAGAAAGCAAATTTAGAAGCAGAAACAAGACTCCGAAACTAAGTTGCGGGCGCAACCCATTTGTCAAAATACATTTTGTGAGTTCTCATGTTTTTGAACTTGGAAGCCATGTTTTGCCTGGCTATCCAAATAGTGATTTTGGAAAAGTTATCTCATTAAGCATAAAATAGCCATTCCTTACAAATGCACAACATCAGAGACAACACTTCTATTGGATGCAACAAGATAGTCTGTATTGGTGCCAACAAAATACTACCATGATCTTTTCAAAATTCAGAAGACAAAACTAAGAGGGGGAAATGAGTACCACGGCTGCAACATAAAATATTAGAGCCCTAAAACATATATGGTGCTTGATATAAATTTATCAAGTAAATTTAGTGTAATCATCTAAGAAGTTCCAAGAGAAAACTTCAGAAATGTGTTATAGCAACTCAGAGGACCATTGCACATACCCGGCCATAGTAGTAGGCATCACCAATCAACAAAGCAGCATGTTCATTACCCTGTTCAGATGCTTGCCACCACAAAGCATGTGCACGGAGATGTCTTTCAGTATCTGTACAGAAGCCAGACTCTCCCATGCAAATATGTTCCTCGCCATACCTATCAAGAATCCAGGCGGCATTGCTTTGGGCAACCTCATACCCAAGATCCGCCATTCTAGAATACAAGAGCAATGCTTTCCCTATGTCACCTTTTAAGTAAGATTCCAGAGCCCATCTAGACAGAGAGCTCCAGGGGCCCCTCTCAGCAACAGATTTGTACAGAACTGTTGCCTGAAACAACAAAGGCCAATGATTCAGTTCTTAGACAATATCACTTCAATCAATTTATGTATCTATTTCAGTTCAAAACGATTCATATGTCTCTATTTGTATCATAACAAACTAATATCATTAAAATAAATCAACAACGTATATTATAGCATTATGTCTTCTGATGTTCAACTTTTTGTATTTATCACATTCACCACAGGAACAAGAGCATCTGCCAGAGCAGAGCATTTTCTCAGGCTTAGAATATTCTAGCAGACAGCTATATCATGCAGCATACAGCGACACTTCCATGCAAATAGTTTTTATGAGCCATTGATTCCATAACATTTGCATTTCGATTTAGAACACACTGTGCTATTAAAGGGGAAAGTGCAAACAAGTTGCAAATCAGATATTTCACATGGATAAAGAAAGGATTGAATACAATTATTAGTTGTCATTTTTACTGGAGGATAACAACCGAATAACTAAATAAGAGGTATTTTTGTGTTGTTATTTTTTTGGCAAAGGGTTTCCATGTTTTGAAGTCATTTATGTCTGTAAACCGAATAACATTAAGCTTGTTTCTTTAATTTTAAAGGCTTCTGTCCCAAATATATGAAGCCTGATATGCCCGATGAATTGTGGAACACTTTGTAAACATTGTGCGTGAAATTAACTAGAAGGAAATAATTCTGATGGGTACATTAAACTTGTAGCCTCAGGAGTCGAATCAATCAAAGGATGTTTTGCCAGATATATGATGTATCAATATTGGATGTGATTGATTCAGAATATAACTGAAAATTAAAATTCAGGAATTTACTTGCACTACCCTATGTTTAAAGCATATTGATGGATAGCACTAGTCTACTCACGGGCAACTTAGGCGCTATGCTGATCTAATTACACATAAATCATGGGACCGTCACATTTTTATACACTGATGATAATCTGATCAAGGAATGCTCATACAAGCATAGTATATGCTTGTGACAACGGACGAATTAATTAGAGCATTACCATATGGAGGTTTCTCTTAAGACCGATGCCTTTTTGGAACAGCTTTGCCACTTGATAAATAGCTTTTGGTTGCCCGGCATTTACTGCACGAAGAAAATAATTGCATGCTTGCATCACATCCCTTTTTACACCAATACCCTTCAGATACAACACGCCAAGGTTGTAATAACCTCCATGCTCCTTATTCTCAGCAGCAATTTCAAAATATTCCTTTGCCTACAACAAGAATTAAAATTTTCACATGTCTTAGTATTCTTATTAACTGATCCGTGTAGAACTAAATAGCATTAATATAATTCTTTTCCATCAAGATGTGCCACAAGACCATTTTAATAATATCCTAGTGAACGTGATTCTACTGGTTACTGTAACTCTGTTACAAAAGATTGCGGTCATAATTTTCATCAATTTGAAAATTGATGTGAATGTGATACTAAATCATTGTCGTAGCTTACTCATAGGTGCCGATCAGTATGACCTACTTAAATAGAAGAGGTGAAATTGCCTAGGTGTTCTGAAATTGTCTAGGTGTTCTGACTTACTTTTGTCAAGTTTTTTTGCTCCACTCCATAGCCTTTCACATAAAGATAACCAAGTCCATTGTAAGCTGAGAATTGTTGCTGCTTTGCTGCAAGTATCAACCATTTGTATGCTTCGGTGTAGTTTCTTTCCACTCCAGCGCCTCTAGCATAGATTTCACCCAGAAGCTCCATAGCACGTGTATCGCCTTTCTCAACAGCCTTGGTGAACCAATTATATGATTTTCCGTAATCACGTCTGAGTCCTCGTAGGCCATAGTAATACAGAAGCCCTAACTTGTACATAGCGGCGGCATTGCCTCGTTGTGCCTGGTACTCTGTGATTTGAAAATCTTCATCATCCTCACCACGGGACTTCCTCAGGGCCTCCTTGTTTTCTTCAGTTCCACTGTGTAGCCGGACTGGTTCAATCACTGGTGGCTCCTTCGAGATTAAGGAGCTTGTCAGAGCTGCCTCTGCAAGTTCAGCATATAGTGTGACAGCCTCTTCATACATCTGCAAAAGCAAATCGTTTAAGTTGACAAATAATCTAATATTGAAAATATTTGCAATAGCATTGCGTGAAACATAACATGTCCCAGGCAATCTGGATAGAAGCTATGTCACAAGAATTAGGAGCAGATCATTTCTGGAGCATAAAACATAGATATAATCATATAAAGGTAATAAAAAAATGTACTGCAAAAATTACACAAGGATCAGAATCAACCAAAGCACCACTGAAACGAGGAATGTAAGCATACATGAGTACCAACAAAGCTAAGAGACAACGAAAGATTGTACAATAAACAAAAGCAACCAAAAGAAATGATAAAACTCGGCATGAAGCTACATGAGCACAGATCAACGACATATATATGTTCGAACAAGCACAATATCCTACGTTCTTTTCCTTTATTTCATGCAAACAAAACACATCAGCTGTCAAACAAAAGTGCAACAGGATATCCACTGTCAAGATACCTAAAGTCAGAAGCTTTTTAAAGCATGAATATTGACATGATATACATATAACTGACAGACTGGAAGAACAACAGCAAAAACAAAGCTTGACATTCTTTATTGGCAGCTGCTAGTATGTAACAGGCAACTGGGGTGTGAGCCTTAATTACATACCAGAGGCCTTTCCGAGCAGTCAAAAATACAAGTAAATTTCAGCAGCTCGATTCATGTTGTTTCGATCACCTCAACTTGCAAGTTGAGTTGGACTGTTAGATAATTTACAGGAAAACATTGGTCCTAAAGAGATATGATCCCATCACTACAACTCTTTCGAAGATGATTAAACATCATGCCGGTACGAATTGCTGCAACATTGGAGGTAAAATTTGAAATCATGCTATTACATGTACCAACGAGCTATACTAGGCGAGCACTTAAATTTAACAAATCTAGCAACCAACTACTCTGTGGAGACGAAAATTTCATATGATTTTTGCTGATAACCATGTGACGCTGATCCCGTAAATGCAAGCAAGCTAGCTAACCTAATAACAATCACTCAGTCATGGAGTGGAGTCCCCATTAGAATGCTTAAATTGCACAAGCAAACAATTGAACTGAATCACCTCACCTCCTGGCGGAAATAGGAGTAGGCGAGCGCCATCTTAGACTGGAGATCTCCTGCTTCGGCGGCGAATTTGTGCAGCAGGAACGCCCGCGAGCGGGACACCGGGCGCGTCATCCCGGCCCCGGAGAGGAACGCCAGCGCCGACTGCGCGCCGGGGTGTCCCCCCGCCGCCGCAGCCTCGATCTGCGCGGACGCAGTGGAGAAAGCAGCCTCGTCCCCCGTGGACGCCGCCGAGATCATCGCGCGGGCGCCCGCGACGAAGAGCGCATCGGTCGGTGAGTCCGGCTCATCGTCCGATGGGGAGGGGGTGGAGGGGTCAAGGAGGGGGACCCAGGAGGAAGGGGAGAGGAGGGGGTCGGTGGCGGGGGAGTCGTCGGCGAAGTCGTCCCAGTCGTCGGCATCGCCATCGGCGGAGGGCAGTGAGGGGTGCGCGCCCGAGGCGTCCTTGAGGAAGTCGTCACCGGAGAGCACTAGTACAAAGGGCCGCACGGCGGAGGCGCGGGGGAGGAGGGCGGCGACCGCAACGACGGCGAGTAGTAGGAGGTGGCGGTGGAGGGCGCCGGCCATCGGAGAAGGCACCAGACGAGATCCCCGGTGCTACAGTGAGTTTGGAATTTAGGGGATGCTAACCATAAGACTGACAGGTGGGCGATTCCAGCTACGGTCAGTCAAGTTTTTTGCGGTGACGTGGAGATTGAGGACATGGTTTAGACGTGTACCGCGCGACGTGATTGGCTAGGGGTTTCTTTTGCAACGCTAATGCAAGATTTCGTAGTATTTAAGTTCCAAAATTCGTACTCTCTTCGTATCACAGATGGCGCATTGAACATGTCTTAAGTCACACTTTAAAACTTTTATTTTAGATGTTGTTTTGTATATCTAGATTGAGAACTTGTAAATCGTATGTTTGAATATTTTTGACAAGTATGCATTTATAATATAACATATATTTGTATTTTTTACACATATTTTAGTAAAAAATAGTGATGAATTGTAAAATCATGTAATGACCAATGCGTTACCTCTACTCGTATGTGATATGAGCAATACGTAGTGCAACGTTAAATGTGATGGTTTAAAAAGACAACTAAATTGACACTTAGCTCACTCTTGGTCAAGAGCTTGATTATTTCGTGAAGAGCAGTCGTTTCTACTCCCTCCGTTTCAAATTACTTGAATTGGGTTTGTCTAAATACGGATGTATCTAGACATTAAACAAGTATAGATACATCCGTATTTGGACAAAACCAAGTCAAGTAATTTGAAACGGAGGGAGTAGTTCTTATCAACAATTATTCGAACAAGAGTCGGTTAACGAAAGCCTTTGTAGGTACCCAAAACATGTGAAGGTGTGTGCTCGAAAAACCATTTCCGCTCTTAAGAGTGCATGCTCTCCCATTGTTTTGAGACAGCACAACGATCTTATGAAAATATATACGACTGCAGTGCATGTTATAGATAAAAGCATTTTGCAAAATATAAAAAAAGGACCATTATATGTCTTGCACAATGTTTACAAAATGTCATAGTCAAACAATCTTTCGCAAATGTAAAATTTGTAAGATTGCAAACTCAAATATGTGCCTTTTTGTCTTGATTAAGCAATGCCTCTTATCAATAAACGATCAATTTTTTATTCACAAAATGTTAGCTAAAGATCATCCTTTGCTGCGAGTTGGATTTGTGATGTCATCGGATTTGGACCCTCCATACAGAAAAAATCGTATAAAAGATTAGAAGTTCGCCACTTTAGTCCACACAACTATCAAGACGAAAGGTTCTGGTTACAATAGAGGTGGCACCAAATAAAGAACGGGGAAAGCCCATAATTTTTCTTTTGAAGGTCTATACGGGTTATACTGAAAATCCATTTTAGTTGTATTAATCTTTCCTAAGAAAAATGACAAAAGAAGAAAGACATGAAGGCGCATATTGATCCGTTTTGCCATACAATAGCATACTTTTATGCACCAAATTTGTTATTTTTTCACGTGACAATAGTGCATTTTTTCACCAAACTTTCAAGCTGTTTCAATTTTTGACAATGTAGATTCATTTAAATATGTACTAAGACGGAAGCACACCCTACATTCTGACAGAGTTACGGTAACTTCACCAAACCCTTTTATCTTCCTACGTACATTTCTCTATTAAAAAGGAACGATTTTGCTAATTCTCAGCAATTTAGTGCTCAGTCAAATTCTACACCACCGAATTTGCGTCGTGATTCGTTGCAAGTTGTTGCAACTAAGATTTTTTCAGTTATACTTGGATTACAACTGGATTGTTAGATTTTTTCTCCTGATTCGTGCTATGCATGAGTTGCACCCCGCTGAGATTTGATGATGTCACCTGACTGAGAATTAACTTAATTCTAAAAAAAAAAGCAAATACGGCGAAGAGTGACATTTGTTCAAATTCACGTCAGCTGGCTCATTGGATCAGAATCTTGAATTTCATCTAGACCGGAGTCATGTCTCGACGTTCCTGGTCACCTGCACACTTTCCGTTGCCTTCTTGTACATGTTTAACATTAGCTCGTTGCGCCCATTTTGTCTCTTCATCTCTACGTAGATTACTAATTCGATCATTAGCATCCCGCAACATATTCCTTTCCGTCTCCGAGAGCGGATAGGTTTCAGCTTTGATATCTAAATCATCAATTATTTTTAGGAGTCTCTCTTTCTCCTTCTTATATCTCCCACTCATATTTTTCGCCCAACCCTTTAGGAAACGTCTTAGGTGCCTTATTTTGATTTGCCAAATTTCTATTGGAGTATTACCTTTGATGAAGGCAGCCCATTCGGCTGCCACCATCTCGTAAAAACCTTCTGCTCGAAACCAGGAAAGCTCAAATGAGAAACGTGCTTTATTCCCAAGATGAGCATGGACTCCGGAATCCAACAGTAACGGAGTATTCATACGTACATTTGTCTATAAAAAGGAACAGTTTTGCTAATTCTCAGCAATTTAGTGCTCAGTCAAATTCTACACCACCGAATTTACGTCGTGATTCATTACAAGTTGGCTTTGCAACCGAGAATTTTTTAATCAAGTGGGGTAACAACTGTACTGTTAGATTTTTTTCTCGTGATTCGTGCTATGCATGAGTTTCAACATGGGTTGCAACTGAGGTTTGATGATGTCACCTCTCACAACAACAAAAAAAAAAAAAAGATGACGAAGAGTGACATTGGTTCAAATCCACCTCAGCTGGCTCATTCGATCAGAATCTCGAATTTCATCTAGACCGGCGTCACGCCTCCACGTTCCTGGTCACCTGCACACTTCTATGCGCGCTGCTAGGAACAAATTAAACAGACCAATCCGTGGTTCTTTACTGCCATGCCGTTGCCGGCGATCGTTCATACACACACCATGCAACATGCATCACCTACCACTCTCATACACAACAAATGACGAGCCTGCTGTATCGTTGTATCATGTTGATTGACATACATCTGCGCCCAACACACACGGAGCGTACAGTATCACACACAAGTCACCGAGTTCCATTATTGGTTGTGTACGGGTGCACACACATAGCGACAGCACGGCTGGTCGGCTGCAGGCAGCTTCAGTTTCCATTGACGGCCATCTTCATCCCCATCCCGCAGTGGCCGCTGAGGCCGCAGATGAAGTAGTTCGTCCCGGCGCCGAGCGTGACGCGGTCGCTCCCGGAGTTGTACGTCGCGCCGGAGCCCTGGCAGCTGTTGTAGCCGCCGGCGTCCACCGCCACCACGTTGTGCACCGACGGGTTGTAGTTGAACACTGCGCCCCAAATCAGAGCAACAAATTAGTTGGAGTTCAAGACCAAAACACAGCTGCAAATAAGACGAGCTAGTTGACTGCACTATATTACGGCCACTCACCGAGCACGTCGCCGGCGCGGAAGTTCTTGCCGCTGGACCAGCTGTCGGCGGCGAACGACCAGTCGACGTTGTAGGTGGCGGCGCCGGCGACGTCGGCGCCGAGGAGGAGGCACACCACGATCAGGCCGACGGCGAAGTCCTGCGCTGCACCTTCACTGCCTCTTCCCTGAGCCATAGCCATCACTGAGTTGCCGCTTCTCTGCGTCTGCCTGTGTGTGGGTGGAGGGAGCAGAGGCAGAGAGACTCTGAGTTGGGTTCCGTTGGGGTTTTGCTTTGAACACAACAGAGAGCGTGGGGGCGGCATTTATAGAGGCGGAAACGGCAACCTGGATCCAATCACAAGTCTATAGACGGTGGTACATTACTGTAGTTGTACCGAAAATGGAGTAGTAGTTGTACCAGACGCCGTAGATAGCAGTAGTGCACGCCGTGTCGCCGTCCATGGAGCCGCTGAGAGCATCTCTTACCAAATTTGGCCCTAAACTGTCCGTGGACACACCGATCGGACAACCCCCAAACTCGTGTCCTACAACCAGTGGCGTAGCTAGTCAGGAGTCACGCCCCGAGCTAACCGCACTGCTACAGTACTCAACAGTGTCAAAATAGCTGTAGTTAACACAGGATATTAGCAGCACGCCCCAGGCCAAGGCCCTGTAGCCTGGGACCTGGCTACGCCTTTGCCTACAACGTAACTCCCAAATCATTCATCTCAAAACCATATTGGCATGCAACATAGATCATAGGGATAGATAGTTCAAACATCATACGAATAAACATAGTTGAAACATCCACGGACATAGTTCAACACACAAATAAATCGGACAGAGTTCATGCAAATTCGCCGGAGAGACCGGAGCTTCTCATAGATTGTGCGGAATTGAGCCGTTGTTCGCCGCTTCCGCCGCTTCACAGGCCCTCTGTCGAGCACGCCGTGCCCCGAGCCCCCGCTTCACGTTCCGTTTGCTGCGCTCTCGCCATTGCCTCGCGTTCGCTTTGCCGAGAACAGCGTTCTGATACGTCCATTTTGCATCACTATTTTATAGCATAATTTACTGTTATTCAATGATATATTTCATATTAGGAGGAGTTACTTATGTTATTTTGTCTTATTTTGCATGTTTGATAATCATTGGATAATTAACTGCCGGAGTCAGATTTCAGCTGGAAAAAGCATCGTCAAGGCACTATATTTCTGGAGCACTAAAAATATTTCCGAGAAGACAAATGTTCCTATTTTATCAGAAGATGGACTAAGCCAAAAGGGGAGGCTGAGATGGGCCAGGAGGGGCCCACACCACCCCTGGGCGCGGGGCCCACCTTGGCCGTGCCCTAGCCAGGTGTGGTGCCCCTGGCCCACCTCAGGCGCTCCCCCTTCGCGTACTTCATCCCCCAGAAACCCTAAGACACGGGGAGTCCGTGAGAAAATATTCCGCCGCCTCCACGAGGCGGAAACAACAGAGAGAGAAAAAGCTCTCTGGCTGGGAGAAATCTGCCGGGGAAATTCCCTCCCGGAGGGGGGAGATCATCGCCATCCTCATCGTCATCGTGCTGGACTTCATCGGGATCATCATCATCATCATCTCCACCGCCATCACCACCATCACCGCTGCACCATCTCGTTCCGCTGTAACATCTAGGGCTATACTTTGTTTAGTTCATAGGGGAAACTCTCCCGGTGTTAATTACTCCTTGTGGTTGATGCTATTGAGTTTTATTGGTGAATTAAAGTATATGTTCAGATTGTTATCCATCATTATATCACCGCTGATCATGATCCATATGATGTCTTGTGAGTAGTTTGTTTAGTTCTTGAGGACATGGGAGAAGTCACGCTGTTAGTAGTGGAATTATGTTGAGTAATATTTAATGGTTTGATATTTAAGTTGTGGTGCTATTCTTCTAGTGGTGTCGTGTGAACGTCGACTACATGACACTTCACCTTTATGGGCCTAGAGGAATGCATTGTGGATTTGGTTGCTAATTGTGGGGTTGCCGGAGTGACAGAAACCTAAACCCCCGTTAGTATACCGGTGCACAAGGGAGCGTAGGATCTCAGAGTTTAAGGCTATGGTTAGGTTTATCTTAATTACTTTCTTGTAACTGCGGATGCTTGCAAGAGGTATAATCACAAGTATGTATTAGTCCAAGTAAGGGCGGTGCATTAGCATAGGTTCACCCACACAACACTTATCAAAACAATGAAGATTAATCAACTATGTGAAGCGAAAGCACTTGACTAGAATCCCGTGTGTCCTCGAGAACATTTTGTCATCATAAGTAAACCAACCGGCTTGTCCTTTGCTCTAAAAAGGATTGGGCCACTCGCTGCAATTATTATTACTGTCTTTTACTTACTTGCATTTTATTTACCTGCTATATCAAAAACCCCTAAAAACTTGTCTGCTAGCATTTACAGTGAAACCTTTACCGAAACTCCTTGTCAGCACCTTCTGCTCCTCGTTGGGTTCGACACTCTTATTTATCGAAAGTACTACGATACACCCCCTATACTTGTGGGTCATCACGTTCCATCCGAGCATGGCTCTCCGCTTGGCACACTCTGTCCCTCTTCTCGACGTCCGGCGTGTAGTCCACGAAAGGACTTTCCTTATGTCCCAACAATGCCCGAGCTTCCACTCCCTCGTCGCCGGCCTCCCCCAAGCGCATTGTACAGTGGGATGACATCCTCCATCTAGGAAAATTGAATAGACAATCAACAAAATGAAGCTAGTACGTGGATCCGGCATTGTACACAATGAAGCACAAGAAACTTACGCAGCCCAATTGGGCATAGCATCCGGCGAATTTGTTAATCTCGGCGACGTTGCATTGCCACCTATGACGGAGAGAAGCCTCATTGCGGACAACTTCTGAGTTTGCATTGAACAGTACAGAGATCCGCCCCCAAAATGAAGCTTGGTTGTAGCATCCGTCTTGAGAATCAGGTGGGGTGGACAACCATGCATTGCATAGCATCTCATTATCACTAACCGAGAACATATTCCCTCTTCGAACGACCTACGGGTTCAACAAATTCCTACATTATACGCATCCTACTTATTCCTAAATCCTACAATGGTGGAAGGGAGGAACATACCTGCGGACGAGCCACCACTGGTTCGGTGGAGGCGGCTGCAGAAATGGCCGCACATCCGGAGCAAAGAGCCGGCGCCACCGATTTAGCTGACGGCGACGCGGCTACCTTCTCCGCCCCGGAGCAGCTATCCACCCCCCTCCTCGTCCCGCGTGAACGCATCCCAGTACATCTCAGTCTCGGACAACGCAGATCCGCTGCCGGAGCCGGCCATTGGCGAACTCTATGGACAGGGAAGAGTGAGAGTAGAGCGGAGTGGAAAGGGGATCGGAGGAGAGTGAGAGCTAGGGTTCAATCCGGGGTGGGGACTGAGTGGATATATGTGTGGTAGCAATGGGGCGCTTCTGACGTGGCGGCCTGTCCGGGCACGTCCGGACCGCCCCAAACCCTCCCCACATATGGGCTAGCTTTGGGGTGTGCCAGACAGCACAGACGTTTGGGCTGAGTTTGGGGGCCGCGGTTGGATGTTTTCAGCCCAAATCCTGTTCAGGCTGTCCGCCCAGACTTTGGGGAGGGTTTGGCAACTCCGGATGGAGATGCTCTGAAGCTGCGAAATGTTAACTGAATCTAGTAACTTTCTCTGCATACGAGTCATGCTTCTCGTACTGCCATGTAACTCTGAAGCTTCAGAAATCTTTCTCGTGTCCCACAATTTTCATAGTGGTAATTGATGTGGTAGCTATCGTACTGATTGGGAAAGACGCCACGAACCTCCCAAAGGAACCTATGCCCCAAGTGTTGGGGGCAACTTTGACAAATCTAACCTTTTTGTGAAACTTCAGACTCAAATGAATTTTTTCTAGCCTTTTTAGCCGCATCTAACCATTTTGGCTACCGTCAAACCGTGTACATGGGATCGTCGGGTGCTCTGGCGGTAGCCTTGTGCGTGGTACCGCCCTGGCGGTAGGGTTAGGCATGGTACCGACCGTACCGACAGAATGTTCAGCGGTACTAAAAATGGTTAGAACTTATAAAAGTTTTAAAAAAGTTTGTTTTTGTAAAAGAGTTAGATTTGCTCGAATGGCACTTGGGAGGCTGGCTGGAGATCGACCCGTTGGACATATGGCTGGATGTCAGGAGACAATAGGCGACTTTCTTGATCACAGTATCACACGATCGTCATATAGTACTTGGTGAAAAGTTGTATCTGCAAGCTCTAAAAAACAGTGAGAAAATGCAAATACTTGTCATCTTACTGCAGGCCGGGAAAAGTTATCTATATAAAATAAGCTTGATTCGAACTCGGAACCCCATTGATGCAACCAAAGTTTGCTGTATTGACGACCACGAGATTCCATTCGACCCACGGGTACGTACCATCATATAGACGAGCATGCATAAACCAAAACCCCCTTGTCCTAAACAAGGTTTTACGTGTACTAATCAAGGTCTGGGCCGGCGCCGAGGCCGAAGAGAACGCCAAGAACATTCCATGATTGCATCCAAACAGGGCGATTATGGAACCCGTGAGCTCCATGAGTGACTGCCTGACTGGAACCCGTCGAGCAGCTTGACAAGGTTTCAGAGAAGCGGTGCATGGCGATGAAATGGATGTATATATTTGAGTGTTCGCTTCGGTACACCACTACTCTTATACAGATAATAATTAGACAACGGGGCTATATTAAGTAAGTACGTGTGACGGCGTCGGGCAGCTTGGCTTTATCTCGCCACATGTGCTTTTAGGCTGTTCCTTTCTGTTCTATCTGGGGGTGGCCGGTAGGGTGCACATGCATGTAACGTCTCTGCTAGGGTCTTGGATGCGTATGGTGGCTAGCAATTCTCCGGCCAGACTGCGGGTGTAAATTCTTGTTATTTGCTTGTCTGGGTTGCATATGTACGCTAGAGTTGGCCCTAGAAAAATGCTCGATCAATTCGGCCGTTTTCGGTGAGCCATCTCGCGTTCGGGCCAAACCCCAAACATGCACATGGTTTGTTCTCCTATCTGTATTAATCTTTTTAACCTAATCTCATTTAATTTACGCAACAACGTTTCATTTTGAGATAAGTTGTACACGAAAACAGATGCATATTGACGATCGCTTTCGAGAATCTTTTTCCACCTAGTTCCCTCTAAACTACACAACGGTGTTTCAATTCGAGATAAGTTGTACATAAAAAAGATCCACATCGACGTTGTGATTCTAATCGGTTTTGAGATTTGCCGACTGTAACTTCTCAATTTTATATTTATATTTGGAACATTTTTTAGATTTTTTTTTTGAGGAAGGATCTGATTCATATAACAGGAACTCAGTACAAATTAAAAACAGGCCCAAAAGAAAAGGAAAATTACAAAGGGACCCCGAAACTTGCACAGAGCACCCTGAGCCACCTGCAGAGAACGCAATCAGATCCCGGCATCGAGCCCCAAGAGCCTAGGAATCGCCGGTGACGCCGTACCACCTTCTGCCGGCCTGCGAGCACCACCACAACATGTAGACGGCCGCAGGAGCCGTCCGCCGCCGAGCGACGGAACTGAGGATCGATGAACGACCACGGCCACATCGCCCGCAGACCAGAACCACCCAGCATCCAGCCGCGCCGGCGACGCCCAGGCCAACCTCCAACAGCACCCAACCAGCTCCCACCGCCGCTCCCCTCGCCACCAAGGCCGGCCAGAGCAACGGAGAAGACCATCAGAACCGCCAAGAACAAAAGGGATCCCCACCCTCCAGCCGCTTCCCCCCTCGCCACCACGGCATGCCGGAAAAGCAAAGAGAGAGGAAGAGATCCGACGAAAAAGCTCCACGACCTCCTTGGCGCAGAGGCCGGAACGGGGACATGAGGGGGAGCACCACGCCCAAACACACCAACGCCATCTCCACCACCTACGACAGCGCCGCCCGGGCACGAACACCTACTACTACTACCTACCTACACCCGGACGAAGGCCGGAGCTCCCTCCCACCTCGCGGTGCCGAAGCGGCGACCGGAGGCGGAGGGAGCGGCGACAACGCCGGCGAGGAACTGGAGACTTCTAGTCGCCCTCGAGTCGCCTCTCTGCACTGTAGAAAGGGATGAGGACGAGCGGCTTTTCTGCAAATCGATAACATTTTTTAGATTATTTTGCTAAAAATTATAAATCATCAAAAAAAGAAAATATTTTGCCAAATCGTCCAATAGAGTCGACCGTTTGAAATTTCTTTTCAGAAGTAAATTCATCTCACCGTTTCACGCAAGTTTAGTGTTGTATTTTTCTGGTTTCGACGGTAAGACGTTTGCTTCGCGTGCTCTCGTTTCTTCTTTCTTGCAACATTACTACGGGGTCCTGTGGTATCCTTGATTTTATTGCCGCCCGGTCCCTAACGAGAAAGGGACGAAATGGAGCCTATCACGAGCTGCACTTCGCACTCACATACTCAAATTGAAGCCAATTCATAGCTCGTTTTCTCATCAATTTTTTTTAAGTCCCTAACTCGTTTTATCAAAATAAAATAAAATTGTAACTCGTAAATTTGTCTATAAGAGTAAGTTTTTTCTCCTGTACTGGTGTCTACAGGAGTAAGTTGCAAGAACATCGACACCAGTACAATATGACACCAGATGCCGATGTCACTAATGTAGTAATGTTTCATGTTATCAAAACTCCACGGGTGTTTCATGTTTGACCTAGTACAATGCAGTTACAAGTGAAGACATAATTACAATGCACCTTAGGTACTTAGCCTTGTATTGATCTGTTTATATAGAAGTTCACAACCACATCATGCACACTGAAGTGGCAGATAATCATGCGAGCGATTGAGCTCGTAGTGTTCAGACGATCGTGTAATCGTGAGGAGCAGCAATGACTAAGTTCATTTGCAGGCAGAGAAGGCTGCACTAAGACCCTGCGTCAGCTTCTGCATCCGATGATTGGCACCACAAAGCATGTGTACCTTTTCATATCTGTACAGAAGCCAGACTCTCCCATGCAAATATGTTCCACACCATACCTATCAAGAATCCAGGCGGCATTGCTTTGGGCAACCTCATACCCAAGATCCGCCATTCTGGAATACAAGAGCAATGCTTTTCCTATGTCAGTATGTCACCTTTTACATAAGATTCCAGAGCCCATCTGGACAGACAGCTCCAGGGGCCCCTCTCAGCAACAGACTTGTACAGAACTGTTGCCTGAATCCACCTCGACAGCCTGATCATAATATCTTTTTGCCAAATGCAAATCAAGGGGAACTCCCAGACCATGCTCATGCATGTACCCAAGGTTAAACATGGCCTGGGCATTAGACTGTGATTGAGCATGCATATATGCTTTTGCCGCACGCTCATAGTCCCTCCCTACACCCTGTAACACAGGACAGATCCAAGATGTGATTTCAGCAATAGTACCATGACAGTCTCTAGAGAGCGCACAGTCCCATAATATTTCTGAAGTAAGGAATCAAATTTAGAAGCAGAAACAAGACTCCGCAACTATGTTGCGGGCACAACCCATTGTCAATATATATTCTGTGAGTTTTCATGTTTGTGAACTTGGAAGTCATGTTTAACTTGGCTATCCAAATAGTGATTTTGGAAAAGTTGCACCATAAAGCATGACAGTTGACTCATCTCAAAAGACATTCCGTACAAATGCATAACGTCAGAGACAACACTTCTATTGAATGCAACAAGATGGTCTGTATTGGTGCCAACTAACCATATTCTTTGCAAATTTCAGAAGACAAACTAAGAGGGAAAAATGAGGACCACGCCTCCAACATAAAATATTAGAGTCCCTAAAACATATGGTGCTTGATATAAATTCGTTAAGTAATTTTAGCACAAACGTGTAAATCATCTAAGAAGTTCCAAGAGAAAACTTCAGAAATGAGTTATAGCAACTCAAGAGGACCATTGCACATACCCGCCATAGTAGTAGGCATCACCAATCAACAAAGCAGCATGTTCATTACCCTGCTCAGCTGCTTGCAACCACAAAGCATGTGCACGGAGATGTCTTTCAGTATCTGTACAGAAACCAGACTCTCTCATGCAAATATGTTCCTCGCCATACCTATCAAGAATCCAGGCGGCATTGCTTTGGGCAACCTCATACCCAAGATCCGCCATTCTAGAATACAAGAGCAATGCTTTCCCTATGTCACCTTTTAAATATGATTCCAGAGCCCATCTAGACAGCGAGCTCCAGGGGCCCCTCTCAGCAACAGACTTGTACAGAACTGTTGCCTGAAACAACAAACAGTAATGATTCAGTTCTTTGGCAATATCAATGTCATTCGTACCATAACAACTAATATCACTGAACCAAATTAATCAACAACTTGATCTGCCAGAGCAGAGTATTTTCTCTTCAATCTTGAAACTGGAAATATATACTTCAGCACTGCATGCCGTTTCTTTGGTTAGTAGGGCCCATCATTTACAAACATAAAGGTGACAAAGGGAAAATGCACTATAAATCTAAAGATGGTACGCACTGTTACATGCACATGTCACACTTTTTTTCAGACGGGAACTGCAGCCACTCCACAGCATTTGCTATTGCACCGTGAAACTGCAGGCTTGCAATATTCTAGCAGACAGCTATATCACGCAGCATACAGCGACACCTCCATACACAGATTTGTTTACGAGCTTTGCATAGAATCTACATTTAGATTTAAAACACACTGCGCTATTAAAGGGGAAAGTGCAAACAAGTTGAAAATCAGATACTTCGCATGGATAAAGAAACACGTGAATACAATTACTAGTTTCCATTTTCACTGGAGGACGACGATCAAATATTTAAATAAGTGGTATTTACATTTTTTTGGCAAAGGGTTTTTCTATTTTGAAGTCATTTATATTAATGTAAGCATTGGCTCTAAAACCTGAATGTTACGCATTAAGCTTGATTCCTTAATAATAATGAAAAGCTTCTTTCCAAATATATCAAGCTTGTTAGACAGGGTATATTGTTGAACATTTTGTAAACATTGTGCGCGAAATTAACTAGAAGGAAATAATTCCTGTGGATACATCGAACTTGTAGCCTGAGGATTCGAATTAATCAAGAAAGTTTCACAAGATATTATATATCAATACTGGATGTGATTGATTCAGAATGGAATTGGATACTAAAATTCAGGAACTGACTTCCACTAGTGGTAGCACCAGTCTACTCACGGGCAACTTAGGTGCTATGCTGATCTAGTTACACATGAATCATAACATCCCATTCGTATATACAGAAGATGATCTGATCAAGGAATGCACATTGAAGCTTGTGACAACTGACAACGGACAATTGATAGAACAAAATAATTGTCATTACCATATGGAGGTTCCTCTTAAGGCAAATGCCTTTTTGGAACAACTTTGCCACTTGATAAATAGCTTTTGGTTGCCCACCATTTACTGCACGAAGAAAATAACTGCATGCTGTCGTTTCATCCCTCTTTACACCAATACCCTTTAGATACAACACACCAAGGTTATAAGAACCCCCATGCTCCTTATTCTCAGCTGCAATTTCAAAATACTCCTTTGCCTAAAACAAGAATAAGTAAAATAAACATTTAAGTTCCTAAAGCTTATGAGTACAGAGATTATTGCGATACAGAACTGTTTATTGTTGAAAACCACCAAGAAGGCAAAAATATTAATTTCCTAATTTCTTCTATTAATAGCCAGGTGGACTATTTGAAGTTTTCGTAGGTCTTAGTATTTATTAAGTGATTGTGCAGAACTATATAACATTTGGTACACGTATTCTTTTCCATCAGCAATTAGATGTGCCACAAGACCGTCTTTAATAATATCCTAGTGTAAGTGGGTTACTGTAACTATGTTCGAAAAGTTTGCAGTCATAATTTAACATCAATTTTGTGATACTAAATCATTGGCGTAGCTTACTTGTAGGTGTCTCCTTAGTTAGGCTAGCCAACACATTCGCTGTTGACCAGTCTAACCAATAACAAAAATAACTGTCTAGGCGTTATGACCTACATAAAAATATGCAACTGCATTCCAAATTCTAATGCATAAGAATAATATGACTTACTTTTGTCAAGTTTTTCTGCTCCACTCCATAGCCTTTCATAAAAATAACCAAGTCCATTGTAAGCTGAATATTGTTGCTGCTTTGCTGCAAGTATCAACCATCTGTATGCTTCGGTGTAGTTTCTTTCCACTCCAGCGCCTCTAGTGTCATTTCCCCCAGAAGCTCTATAGCATGTGTATCGCCTTTCTCCACAGCCTTAGAGAACCAGTGATAAGATTTACCATAATCACGTCTGAATCCTCGTAGACCATAGTAATAAATAAGCCCTAACTTGTACATAGCGGCAGCATTGCCTCGTTGGGCCTGGTACTCTGTGATTTGAAAATCTTCATCATCCACAACACGGGACTTCCACAAGGTCTCCTTGTTTTCTTCTGTTTCACCTTGTAGCCGGACTGTTTCAATGCCTGGTGGGTCCTTAAGAACTAAGGAGCTTGTCAGAGCTGCCTCTGCAAGTTCAGCATATAGTGTGACTGCCTCTTCATACATCTGCAAAAGCAAATCGATCAAGCTGATAAATAATCTAATATTGGCAATAGCACTGATACGGACATAACTAAGTCCCCGGCAATCTGGAGTATGTCACAATAATTAGGCCCATATAATTTATGGAGCATAGACCATAGACATAAAGGTATTTTTAAAATGTACTGCCAAAATACACATGGATCAGAATCACCAAAGCATCAAATTTCAGACAACAAACTGAGTATTCATGAGCATCATATGATGACGTACAACGAAAGATTGCACAACAAACACAAGCAAACAAAAGGAATAATAAAACTCGGCATGCAGATACATGAAGACAGATGTTAGCATATATATGTTCGAACAATATTGTCATTTTCCTTTACTTCATGCAAACAAAACACCACGGTTGTCAAACAATAGTGCAACAAGGCATCCACCACTGCTAACAACTCTACATACATAAAGACAGAGGCTTTTTAAACAGTAACAAAGCTTGAAATTCTTAATAGTGGAAGTTGCTAGTATGCAACAGGCCACTGGCGTGTGGGCCTCTACAGCCTTAATTTCCGAGTGGTTAAAAGAACTACACAGTTGACAGAAAAAATACAACTAAATTTCAGCAGCTTGATTCATGCTATTTCGATCACCTCAACTTGCAAGTTGAGTTGGACTGTTAGAAATTTTACAGGAATACATCGGCCCTAAGGAATATGACCCCACCAGGCCATCACTCCAACTCCTACGAACATCATGTCTGTACACAATTTTGCTGCAACATTGGAGGTTAAATTTGAAATCATTATAAGAATTTCATGCACCAACGAACAATAATATAAGCTACGTACCAATTAATTTAACAAAACTAGCCAACAAGTACTCTATGGAGATGAAGATTCACATGATGTATGCTGTTAACCACGCGAGGCTGATCCGTTCAATTGCAAGAAGCAAGCTAACCTAACAAAAATCACTCAATAACGTATTCCCCATCAGAATGGATAAATTACACAAGTAAGCAAATAACTGAAGTGAATCACGTCACCTCCTGGCGGAAATAGGAGTACGCGAGCGCCATCTTAGACCGGAGGTCTCCTGCGTCAGCGGCCACTTTGTGCAGCAGGAAGGCGCGCGAGCGGGACACCGGTCGCGTCATACCGGCCCCGGAGAGGAACGCCAGCGCCGACTGCGCGCCGGGGTGTCCCGCCGCGGCCGCAGCTTCGATCTGCGCGCACGCGGTGGAGAAAGCGGCGACGTCCCCCGAGGACGCCGCGATCATTCCGCGGGCGCCCGCGATGAAGAGCGCATCGGACGGCGATTCCGGCTAATAATCCGATGCGGAGGAGGTGGCTGGGTCAAGGAGGGGCACCCAGGATGATGGGGAGAGGAGGGGGTCGGTCGCGGGGTAGTCGTCGGCGAAGTCATCCCACTCATCTGAATCGCCCTCAGCGGAGTGCAGTGAGGGGTGCGCGTCGCGAAAGGCGGAGGCGCGGGGGATGAGGAGGGCGGCGACCGCAACGACGGCGAGTAGGAGGAGCCGGCGGTGGATGGCGGCGGCCATGACAGAAGTCAGCAGACGGAGTCCCCGGTACTCCACTACAGTGACCGTTCCTATAAGGGCGTCTCCAATGTAGGAATAAGGAGAGGTCATAAGGAAAAAAGTTGCTTAAGACTAGGTCTTAAACATTGTGTGAGTCGGTCATAAGAAAAATTTCCTTGAGGTCACCCATAGCGGTATAGCCGAGTCATAAGTAATAAAGAATTGATTCTTTCCCCTCACTCACGTACCATGAGCATTGCACAGTGCATGGAGAAGACAAAAGCGTGACATGTTGGACCTGCTAAAGCTAACTTGTGGGCTCCAGCTTAAGACTTCAAAAGGCCATAAACATTGCGTGGTGTTCAGCTTGCTATAGCACAGCGAGTGGGGCCCATCTTATGGTCTCCTTTGAAAATAAACATTGGAGACGCCCTAAATGGCGTCTCCACAGGTTCCCGCCCCATCGGCCAATAGGGTCCACACAAAAAACTCTAGCTGAAAAGTGGATGATGTTCGATTTGAAAATTGATTTTGAGAAAACATGGTAAGGTCGAATGGTCCTTTCGTGGAGTGAATGGACTGACATGTTTATATAGCGTGGAAATGTCGAGATTAGAGCAAGTGATGATATTGGGTATTACTTAGGGCTCGAGAGAAGGGGACTCATCGTTCCATATGCTTTTCAATATTGTGATCGATATGTTGGTTGTCCTGATCACAAGAGCAAAGAAGGATGATAAAGTAGGAGGGATAGTAACCCATCTTGTTGAAGGGGTTTCCATTCCATAATAAGCTAATGATACCATTCTTTTATAGAACGCGATTTAGAGAAGTGATAAATTCGAAGTTAATTTTGTGCTTATTTGAGCAATTATCTAGACTTAAGATTCCACAAAATCTAAGTATATTGCTTTGGCAAAGCGAGAGATACAGTATAAATACCGACACATTTTGGATCTGAGGCAAGCTCACTTCCTTTTAGTTACCTTGGTATTCTTATTCATTATCATAAGTTGTTGAATAATAAATGGAAACCGGTAGAGGATAGTTTTGAGCGTAAACTGGGTTGTTGATTAGGATAGATCTTCTCATATCTTGTACCGATTAATTCAGTTTTAACTAGAAAATGTTCTTTTTATCTTTTTGTGCGAAACCCAAAGGGGTTAGAAAAAGACTAGATTTATATCAATCTCGCTTCTTCTAACAAGTGATCAGTTGAAAAAAAAAAGATTGACATAATGGAATATTGTCGATCTCCAAAGGATCAAGTGGGCTTAGAAATTGAGGTTTAGACATAAAGAACATGTGTTTACTTAGGAAATGGATGTTTAAATTACTTCACGAGGAGGGAGTATGGCAGAAATTGTTGTACAATAAATCCCCTCGGGTTAAAAGGCTATCTTTGGTACAAGTTAGCCCACCGAAAAGTAACATGAGGTAAAACAAAATTTCTTCGATCCTAGTATGCTGGTGATTGGTAATGGGCAAGGAGCTCGGTTTCGGGAGAATCCATTGCTATAAGGAACCTCATTGGTTGAGCATTATTCTACTCTTTACAATATTGTGAGGCATAAAAATGTGCATGTCGCAGATGTTTCGTTAGGGACTCATCTTAATATTAGGTTTAGGGGGCTTTCTCTTGGGATAAATAAAAACCATGGTTGGAATTTATGGAGATATTGATGGGAAATATTCTTTGAGAGGAGAATGATTTTTCCAAACAAAGTTTACTACAACGGACATTTTTTCTGGGTCAAATCTATGTATGCGGACCTTTTGAATGAATACTAGGCTCTTACAATAAATACCCGTGGAGACTAAAAGTGCATATTTTATGCGGTTCCTTTATAAAAAGTGTTACTTATTAAAGATAATTCTCCTAACTGGTGATGTACTGGATGTAAGAAATGTGTCTTTTGTGATTCAAGAATGTGTTGAGATTTTATATTGTGTTCTTTCGCTCGGCTAATTTGGAGACTGTGGTCCATTTTACTTTTAGTATCCCTCCCAAACTAATGTTATTAATATGTTTGATAGATGGTTGAATGAGATTGATAAGTACACAAAATCATGAATTAGGATGGGTGTATGTGCTTTGCTTTGGACAATTTCCAATTGTTGCATTGATGTGATTTTCACAAGATGGGAGGTGCTCACTTTTTGCAGGTTATTCACGGGGCAACTTACTAGATCCAAATGTGGTATTTCCTCATGTCGGTGGAGCAACCAGAACATATGAATTCTGGATTCGCTCGGTTGATGGCGCTAGTTTAGACTATTATCAACCGGGGTGACGGCGGCATTGTAATTGATACAAGATGCATAGATTACATTGTTTATCTTTTTTATGATTGATTCATGTCACCACTTTATGCTATCCTTGAGCTGTAAAATTTGAATCTTTTGTTCGTAGTTGGCAAATCCAAACCACCAAAATCTTTAGGAAAGCACGATGTCTGCCAGTTGACTAGACGATACGTTTTCCTAGCTATCATTCAACTCATGTCACACCTAGGGGTGGGCATAAAAAACCGAAAACCGAACCGAATTAACCGGAACCGAAACCGAATTAACCGAAAAATGAATTAACCAAGACTAATTTCGGTGCATAAAGTTGATAAACCGAATTTAAATTTGCAATCTCGGTTTTAGCCCTTAGTTAACCAAAAAACCCGAAGAAACCGAGATACAGATGCGACACAGGAAAATTCTTCCGTCAAGCGGTCGACTCTTGTGCGTTCGTACTGCGTTCTTAGCCCAAAATGAAGCCCACCGGGCCAGCCCCATGCACATGCACGTATATCTCCTCCTAGCAGCCCATGAACGAACACATCCATAGTCTTGACATTCTATTGAACGTATTCATCCATCCCTAGGCTCGCTAGTCCCGATGTACCTGTCGTTCCCTATTCAGCTATTGGCTAATCCATCTGTTGTCGCCTGTACAGTTACTAGTCCCACACTCCAGTACCGAACTGGTGATTCGCAACTGCGGACATAGAATGGAAAATAAAGTAACGCAAGTCATATCAGTTAAAACCGAACACCGAACCGAATTTGTGGTTAACCGAACTAAATGTTAATTAGAAAACCGAAATTATTTCGGTGCTCATTTCTCATTACCCGAATTACTAAAAAACCAAATAAACCGAACCGAAGTTTCGGTTAAAACCAAATGCCCAGGCCTAGTCACACCCTTGTTTTCTGTGTGCATCCATTTTCTTGATGACTATTTTGGAGCTTGCAAAGGTCGTTGACCAATACTAATTTTTCCTTAACTTCAAATATTTGTGTCCATAAACGATCTTAGAAAAAAGTATGAAAGCTTCGGGGAAGATCAACATCCACCACAACTGCCTGGCTAGCAACCATGTGAGGTGCAGCCAACTGAGCGTACAACAGAGTAGACGGAACACGGGCCTAGGGAGCTTAAACTGATTACTGCTTGCGGTCGCTGAGAGGTGGTTCGTATATATAGGGAAAATGCAACTCCACAATGAGGATCTCCTCCGCTTATGTCGAGACGTCTAAATGCTTTACGGTCCGTACACAAATTATCTTTAAATATCAATACATTATCAATATATTTTGTATTTATGTAATCTAGATTCATGTACTAACAAGAAATTTATATACATGCATTGACCAAAAAAACTACGCATTAACATATTTTTTTGTTTTATCAATACATCAATTAGTAGAAATAATATCGTTCTTGGATACAAAATCGATGATCATGATAAGCCGGGAAAATTCTCATAGTTGTGCAAAAACTGCGTTGTTGATACAACTACTCCTTTTTGTTCCGAAGCTCAGTACAGCTACTTCAAAGTACACAAAAAGAATGCCATATACAGTACCAGAAGCATAGGCATAAGTACTGGACTACTGGGTCATTGAGGTAAAGAGCGCCTTGTAAAAAACAAAAAAAGAGTACCGAGCACAAAGAATGGTAGATCACTACAGGAGATCCATCTACCAACACTTCTTAGCAGCTGCCCACGTCTTGACTCTTGGCACCTACTCCAACCACCATAGAAGCATCGATTCAATCTAGTTTCCGTATGGGTGTCTTCTGATAGCAGCGCCACAATAAGGGTACATGAGCTTAGCTGACTCGTTGCCAAGGTTCAGATCTCGTACTATTGTTGCTTGTGTATGATTTAATCTTTGGGCCATTTGTTCTGGACATGTTTCCGGCTGTGCTATCAAGAATTCAAGACCATAAAGCACCTCGAAAGATGCGTGAATAATTGAGAAGCAGTCAGTACTCCAAATGAAGACAATAAAGCACCACGCGATTGCTCATCATTTATGGCTGAATCCAAATGAAAATTAGCCAACGGTTACAGGACCAAAGATAGAAGAATGACAGCTAGCCCTTGCATACTGTGGTCTGTGGATGTTGGGCAGTTAACTCCACGAATAAAAACTCCACGAGAGAGAAAAAACGACTTTGTTCTCATAGTGGAGATTTTTGGCACCCGAGTTCAGTGATCCCTTTATTTTTAAAAAAAAAAAATCAAAACTTCATATATATCTCGTGCTGTCAATGATATATCTGACAAACATCTCAAATTGAAATACTTTATATTATAATCTATACAAAAGTGAAAAATGTGTGGATATAATTATGCATGCATTGAAATTTCCAAAATATACAAGATTTTGTCATTTTTGTGTAGCCCATAATAAAGAGAAATATGCATTGTGACTTTTTATGCTTATAGGATGTACATTTACTACACCCAGAATTATTAATTTTGGATTAGTTAAAATTTTATAACTATAGCCTTTTAAATTTATTTTACAATAAAGAGAGACTCCAATAGCGTTGACCCGTCACAGGGCATAATGCTCAACTAAAGCACGAATGGCAACTAATGGCCTGACTATCAACGAGAGACTATGCGATTTAATCTTAAAAATAGGGTAGGGACGAGTAAGGGTGAGAACTGGTAGCAGATAATCCGAATTATCCGACATTCGTATTGGAGAAATTGAAAATGGAAGTGGTAAATATCCGAATCTGAACGAAATAGTAATGGAAGTAATAAATATCTGGATTCATTTTTCCAAAAAAAATGTGGTATTAAATTATGAAACGGTGATATGAAAATGGACATATCCGTATCCGAATCAAAATATGTTAGCCAGTTTTGGTAATTCTAACCTCATATGTCCATTTAGAGACATTCTTCACTCAGTGGTATTATATATCTAAATGTCTCAGTTCACTCAGTTCTTGAATTCTAAATTATTGTATTATATAGCTATGTTCTATAGTTCACTCGTTATAACACATGAGTCTATTATTTCGTTATATTCGTATCTGTTCCGATTTAAGAAAACATCCGATCCGCATCCGTATTCGAGTAACACCCGCTCCGTATTCGTAGCCGCCAACATCCATATTTGTATTAGTATTCGTTTTGAAAATATGGAAACAAATACAGGTAGGGTACTATCCGATCCGCATCCGGTCCGTTTACACCCCTAGGGATGAGCCCGCGGCGGCGGGGTGGGTGGGTCGCCGGCAGGGGACAAGGCAGGAGCGCACGCGAAGGAGCCCGTCATCTGTTGGCATGCCATCATTTATCCTTGGGCGTCGCCGCCACTACAGACCGCAGCAGTTGCTTGCCATGGTACGACGATGCCCCCGTGATGTCCCTCGCCACCGGCCACAACCATCCCGGCCGTCACCCGCGTGCACACACGAATGGCGTTCACAACTTCTTCAAGTTTGCTGGCTTCTCAAGAGGAGCGGAGGGATGCACCTACGCCAGAGCCAAGAGCAGATGCGGTTAAGGAACATCGATCACGTGTGCGGCGATTCCCGGTGCACGTGAACCTAGCCTCGGCTGATCACCTTTTTACAGACATTCTTCACTCAGTTCTTTCTGGTCTGAATGTCTCCAAGGACGGTAGAACAATCACGGCGTCACCCTACATCGATCGTGTGATGACAAAAACAGAATAAAATAATCGTGCAATACATCATGCCACTGTCACTGTATGTGGACCCAGATCCCCTCGCTGGGAATGTGCCCGTTCACCACGAACACCATGTAGTACCCCGGCGGCGCGAGGACCGCCGTCGCCGGCATCACCACCGACGCCTCGTAGCAGCCCGCCGCGCGGTGCAACGCTGCCGTCGTCCCCACCACGTCCAGGAGCAGCAGCCTCTGGTTCATCCCGAACGAGTGCGTCGTGAACGACGGCGCGACCATCGTGACCGACACGAGGCCGATCCCTCCGCCGCGCGCTCTCCTCGTCGGCGCCGGCACCTCGAACTGCAGGTCATCGGGTCCCCGTAGGCCACCCTAACAGGCGCGCCGGTGGGCGACGGGTCGGTGATCTTCGGCCGTAGGATGTCGTTGGAACTGTCGAGGTACTCCGGCGAGAAGGCCTCCAGGCTGAGCTCGGTGGGGTACTGCACGTTGCTGAAGTTGTAGTAGATGTGCGGGTTGCTGCCGCCGACCAGCAGGCGCCCGTCGCGGAGGAGGATCGCCGACGAGTGGTACAGCCGCGCGATGTCAGTCGAGCTCTGCTCCTCGAACCGGTCCCCCGGCGAATGGTCGGGACGGTAAACGACGGGCGCGTAGGCCGGGGTGTTGGCGGACTCCCACCCCGCGCTGCCGTCCATGGCGCCGTTGATGATCACCACCTCGGCGCCGTTTGGCAGCAGGATCATGTCCCCCATCACCCGCGGCGACGGCATTGTCTCGATGACCCACGACGGGGAAGCGTCCGTGATCTTGATCCGCCCGCACGTCAGTAGCGCCGGGGAGAAGGTCTTGTCCCTCGCTGAGTTGTAGGAGCCCGCGGGCGCGCCGCCGCAGACCAGCACCTCGGCCTCGGTCGGTGACGGCTTCAGGGGAAGCAGCACTGACGAGCCCGAGCTGGGGTAGTTCCTGGGGTCGCCGCCGGCCAGTTCAGGGTATGTCCGGACGATCTTGTTCTTCTTGTAGTCGAGAAGGACGGCGCGGTTCTTGGCGAAGATGAAGAGGTTGCCGTCGATGTTCAGGTGGACGAAAGGATACAGATTGTTCTCCTCGGGGTCCCGGGTCTGGACCAAGAATTGCAATGCAACGGCCGAGTTGTCGGAAGCATCTGCCTTCGGGAAGAACTCGTAGTTGAACTGCCTCCGGCCCCCGACGATGAAGGCGCGGCCGTCGGGGAGGATCTGGTTGGTGGCGTACCACCGGTTCACGGCGAGCGCGTCCTGCGTCTCTTTCCAGTCGCAGCTGCCGTCGTCGTCGTCACCGTCGCACGCGCGCATGGTGCGCACGTTGCGGTACCCGTCGTTCCAGCCGCCTGTCTGGATGAGCGTGCCGTCGGGCGCGACGGTGCCGGAGGAGCACCAGGGGTCGGTGAAGACGGAGAGCGGGCGGAACGTGTTGGACGCGACGTCATACTCGGCGGAGTGCGCGGTGCAGTCCACGGGGACCACGCGCTCCCGCGGGTTGCGGCGGCAGCGGCCGTCGGGGAGGGAGAGGTTGGACTGGCCGAAGTCGGTGCGATCGAAGATGATTACGCGGTCGTTGTGCAGCT
The DNA here is from genome assembly GCA_947311845.1 of Poa pratensis. Lineage (NCBI taxonomy): Eukaryota > Viridiplantae > Streptophyta > Magnoliopsida > Poales > Poaceae > Poa > Poa pratensis. The sequence continues at coordinate 72,533,649 of CAMZMU010000033.1, forward strand.
GCTGCATGTGCATCGCCGACACGCCGATGCTGCGGTGCAGGAGGTCCCACCGCCCGCCACCGCCGATTGCTGCTGTCGCAGGTGCAATGCCGGCGCAGGCGACGAGTAGGAGACGGACAAGGTTATGCGTCAGCGATGTAAGCTTCATGGTTGCCCGTGATGATCGATGCTAGCTGCAGGTCTTGGTTGTTCTGTGTTTGACTGTATGCGAATGTTAGCTCGTGAGCAGGATTGAGTTGTTGACGATGGCCTGCCTTATATGCAGTGGCCATGGCCAAGTGTATTGTCGATCTTTTTAGGTGAAGGCCTATAAGGCAGGGGATTTCGTTTTGACGATGGTCATTATTTTTGCCAGGTTGGTTTGATTTTCTTTGCTCGATTCTGCATTAACTTACCGTTTACGATGTTTTCGGTTGTGCGGCCTGTTGAGTAAAACGACGCGGTTACCACAATCTTTCCATGATTTGACCAGGCAGCGCCCGCTAATTGCGCTCCTCAGTTTCTCCGTGTTCATCTCGACAAAAGCAACAACGGAAAAAAACTTCAAAACATAGCTGAAACTACAATTTTCAGTTCAGAAAATGAAAAAGAAAAGAACATACGTGTAGGTATCGAATTGAAATTTGTGTTTTCAAAAACATTTCTAAGAAATGTGACCATTTAGGCTTGTTTGTTACTAGATTTTTTGTGGAAATTAGTGGGGATTATCCCACATGGATTGGGTGAAACACCAACCTTCACACATCCGTTCAATCTCCATTTATCCCCAATCCACTAGGTAAGGGTAGCGTATTATTTTTTGAAAAAAAAAACATTAGAGTTTGGGGAATTTCTGAAAAAAGTGGGGATAAACCAAATAATCTGTTAGGTAGGGATTTGGGGTTTGACCAGGATAATCCCATCAATCCCAAGAATAACACTAGTAACAAACACTTGCTAAAATTTGAGATATTTGTGTGGCAACTTCTTAGGGACTGATTTCCCTCGGGGGCGGAGGGCCTATAGCGCCACGACCCGGGGAATGGCTCATGCCCCATGTGTGGGATCAACGAGATGGGAACCCAATCTTGTTCGCATGTCCGACTGTCAGTTTTTTTATGTAACTTCGTCTACGAGGCGCTAAGCCTGTTTGGCAGTCCTTAGACCTTGGCGAGTTCCTGAAGACCCAAGCGAACCGGACTGGGGGAGGCGACGCCTCTTTTTGTTGGTGTTCGTAATGATGGCATGGACTCTTTGGACGATTCACAATAATATGGTTATTGATCGGTTGTTTCTTTGGCGTGCCTCTGACTATATGTTTAAATTCCTGACTTTCTTATAGCAGTGGCACCAGCTATTTAGGCAGCGTGACAGGGGGCGGCTAGATGACATGCCCCATAGTTTTATGGGGGCCACACGTCGCCTCTCCTCTCCATCTAGCCACTGAGCGTCGGAGGGTCTTGGCTTTTGTTCTTCCCTCTACCTCGCCCCTTCTCCCCCACCCCCTTGCTCCTCTAGCTACTCTCTTGTTGTTGGGCTTACTAGTGCTACTGCCCTGGTGAACTTTCTAGCTTTTCTTTTCGTGTTTTCGGATTTGTATGGAATTACTTGACATGTTGATTTATTTATAAAGCGGAGTGAAAACCGGTTTCAAGACACGTTTTTATTTATTGCACAACTCACTAATAGTCATTGTTTTTTGAAAGTTTAGAGACAAGTCTGCACACAATTTTCGTTCATAATTTTATCAAAACATGATGGCTGTGATTTTTACCGACTTTGACAAACATGATTGTAAATACGGTACACATGATCTTTCTTTAGCAAAAGATTTTTCTTTTGCGGGTTCTTTTGCAAAAGATTTGGTTGTACGGTGGACCAAGCAACTTAAAAAAAACATATACAACAAGGCCTCCAACTTACCACTTCACATAGGACACCAATAAAAATGTTGCGTAGGGCAAAGCCGTGAGTATGAGAAACCTAACTGATCTACACTCGAGCGATAATCCGGGATTTGACCTGCCTATCTACACCGAGAATTTTTGTGCCGGCTCCTCTGATCTGCAGTTAGGTGCTATCCAGTTAGGGTAGCAACTAACTGGAGATCAGAGGAGCTGACACAAAAAAAATTGTGTTGCAGTTAGGGCATTGTGTTCTCCCTTGCCCTTACACTATCATGGTTGAGTGCTCGCTAGCTCTCTTACATTTTTTTTTCAGCGGTATGGCCCGTCTTATGTGGCCGCGACTTGAAGTGAAGTATTTTTGACAACTAATAATTCTTGGTCGATTCTAAGTACAGAGCGCTCGTTCATCGAGAGGTATCCGTCGTTACTTATCAAAAATATGAAAAAATGAAGACACCCCTAAAATTTAAATCTTCACGTAAGACCTTCTCAAAGGGATAATCCCGACGAAGTATAATCTAGCAAAGCGTAATTGTCTGGAAATTTAGAGTGCACTTTTTGTCACAATGGTGAGACACTAAAATCACTTATTTTTCCGGTGTATCACACGTTTTATATGGTCGCTCATCCCCATGGTTTCTGATTTGCCCATGTCACGTAGTATTGCAAAAAAATTGGCAAATGAGTTGTGGGGAATTGAAGCCCAAGATTAACTCGTCCATGTTGTCTCCTGCAGCATGCTCGGCGTTCCCGGCAGTCCAGTTGCCGCCGCGATGCTCTGGACTTGCGGTTCTCTGCTTATCTCACCGCCCTCGTCTTCGCATCGCCTATCCCGTCACGACCATGCTGTCCTCAACTTGGTTTTCCAGGCGTATCAGCATCGATTGTCTTCTTATTGTCCTAATCTGTTTCCGCTGGAATCTGGCGATTATGCCTCTGGAAATTGAGAGCAACTATGTTCCAGTACTTAGCGTGTGTCGAATAGTTCGCCGAATGTGCCAGAGCTTGGGCACGGGACATCGGATTAATTAGCCCGAGCCATAACTAGCACGCCGTGAAGGAAGTGTCGTACAAGAATCGGATAGAAAATATCATATGTGAAGCAATTCTGTTTGATCTAAAAGGTAATTAAACGGAAGTGCTTCACACACGACATTTTCTATCCGATTCGTGTTCGATACTTTCTCCACTGCTCTCAAACGGAATTAGATCAAATCTATAGGTGAATGATGGACGTGGGATCACAGTAGCGTTCAAATGTCGTACGCAAAGCTATTCTGATATACACAAATCTTAAGTGCAGGTGGTTCTTAACATCGACTTACAAATAGTTATTTCTTAGCCTCATGTGAAATACTACCTATGTGCACTAATATAAGACGTTCTGGTGGAATGTTTTTTAGACCACCAAAATGCATCATATTAGTGCGTAGAGGTAGTAGTAAAATCGTCATTATTATATTAGGCAGCCATTTTCCTTGATCCTATGAAAAATGTCAAAATGCAATAATCTTCAGTTAATATTGTGGAGAAAATATAAGAACCGAATTTAAATCGGGTGAAGAGTGTAAAATTAGGGTTGGAGCTAATTCGGCCTACCCTCTATTTCTCTGCCTTATCGGTGGTGCCGCTCACAATGCATATTGAGCCTAGAGGGTGGGACCTTTATATAGACTCCAAATTCCAGATAACTCAATCTGTTTCCAGATAGGACTCGTGACATGTTAGAACGACCACCATACCTAACAGCTAATTCCCGAGTCTATTACTGTTAAACAATTAGGTCCCAGCACGCATGTGTGAGTCATGCGCCGAGTTTGAATACACGATCAAACTCGCAGACTTTAACAATCCATAGAGCCAATCCTACGGACAACCTGGCATTCCACTCTATACTGTTCCCGGATATAATTCCAGCATATTCATATACACTGTGTTCCAGTATAGACGTACCGGCTTCCTTAAGTATATATTTCCTTAAGTACTGCACATCAATAATTCCCTGTTATTTCCGTGACACTTCCACACTGAAGTTTAATTCCGGACAATGTAGTAGATATATAAAATGTTGCAAGACACAATTTTCTACATCTCCCACTTGACTGAAAACATTTTATTTCAGCTAAGTGAATTCACATGCAATTAACATGGTGAGTGGTTAATTCCTTCCTTCAGTGCTCTCACGTTGCATATAAACTTTTGTGACTTTTGGAGTCAAATTATCACAAAGTAACAGGTTATGATGCACCTTTCCACGACCTTAAGTTCACAAAGAAAATTCCTTAGCCATAGACCTTCCTTCAATGCTTGATGCATCAAAGTATTCATATTTCATAAATAACGAGTACTAAATCATGTTTCCTTTGTACACCATAAAGACCTACAAAAGTAAATATTAACACATAACATAAAATAGATTACCTTTCACCAAGATCACAAATAGCGTCAATATATCCACATAGTTGAAGGTTGAGATCATCAATGAATAATGAGTAATCCATATTTTCTTGACATTGCGCGACAAGTCCATTATGTGATTCCAAAAATTTCAATAAGATTTATATTCCGTTTGCTAATAATTCCAGCAAATCGTTTCCGTGCTAATCAAAATAGCAACAATTACAACGGCATGGCTAAGATCAGGTCGCACGAATAATGTCCCACAATAACTGAGGATGACAATTATTCTTCCTTTTTCCTCATGAGTTTAAATATAATTCCTCGCAGAGTATCATTCCCTTAATCAAAAGGTACATGACAGGTTTGCACTTCTCCATACAAAAATATATCAAAATATTATCTATATAATTCCACTCCCAAATTGCAGGAAGCTTTAGACATACCTTTCATATGAAAGTTAGAACTGAACCAAGCTTTCACTTCCATCAATGTGATATTTTAAAACCAATAAGAACATAGTTAGCACATATAATGATAACACAAAAAAAATTCACACTAACCTTTGTATATGAATATCTTACATCAGTAATAAAATCGTATGACCTGATATTCCATTGATGTGAAGCTTCTTCCAAAAATCATGAATTGATCAATTAAATTAGCAAACACTGTCATTGTTCCCACCTCCTCTAAATTCTAGAGCTTCCACAAAGTATAACACTTCCTTTGTGTAAATAATTTAAAAAAAAACACCTCCTCTAAATTCCAGAGTTTCCACAAAGTATAAATATTTCCTTTGTGTAAAGAATTAAACAACAAACTTAGAATTGTAACTTCCACTAAGAATGTTGCATTAAACTTCCTTGTAAATAAATCCAATAACAACCTATAGGCATGCGGTTGTTCGGTAAAATAACAAGTTTCCAAACTTTTTTATTATCATTGAGTTTATTCCTTCCCGCAATGTTTCCACCCATAGCTAACATTAGCAACAAGTTTAGTATTTTTCTTTCCTCTAAAATATAGAGTAACTTCCTCAAATAACACACAATAGTAGCCAAGATATGATGGCCCAATTTAATTCCTCCCACTTTTCCTAAGCATGTTAGTGTTGGGAGTGTAACTTGGTGTTTTCCTTTGAGTTTAGCACATATATTTTGTTGTGACTATTAATAAACACACCCTTCATGAGAAAATATCATACTCCTACTTTCCACCAATTTTCCCTTTTCCAGATCAAAAAATAAATACCATTTGATCCACTAGAATATAAACATTAAAAAATAAAATTTTGGTGTGCTATGTAGTAAACAATGATTCCAATTCCATACTACCAAAATATAAATAGAATACTTCCTTCCAGTTCACAAAATATAAACAGTGACTGTGATAAATAATGACTTACTCAACAAATAGTAGTATGTAATGCATTCATAATCCAGTGAATAACCAAGAGTTGTATTCCTCCATTCATCCACGGAGTATATGATATAGGACAACAGTGAATAATTCCATGCTCATTAAATTAGTTTCAGTTCCTGAAGTGCACTTCCCCCACCAATCAGTTTTCAAACATTTAAATCCTTTGATAAACTGATTTTCCACTTCAGTATGAGATGTTAACACAACAAATACCTTCCGACTTGTATTGTAAAACATATAAATAACCATATCAAGTGCAATCATGAAATAGAATAAATATATTCACCTCAAGTAGGAGTGTCCAAAAAACAAACACCGTAAATATAAGCTGATGAAGTATCATAATCCTCCCACTTAAGTATAGAATTCCAGAATTAGTAATCCACTAATTATGTTCCTTGATATGTGACGAAGTCGTAAATGAGTTAAAATAATTGAGCCTCTAGTGGGAGTGTAAAACCAAATGTCACATTGAAGAAAAATCCATAACTGATAGTCCTCCCACTTAAAGTTTATAATTCCAGAATTAACGAGCGTAATTCTGTTTATAGAGTATGACCAAGTCGTAAATACCATCAATAATAAATTCTGAGCATGTGTTCCTATTATCAGAATTCCTCCCTATGGAGTTATCTTCACAACGAACTTCCAATGGATTATCAAGATAAACGAGACCATTGTGTTAAATTCCATGATGCACTAATTTTCATTGAGCAATAATTCCACTCTTCCCTTTCCAAATAACATAAATAATCAAGTAAATCCGATAGAGAAGTATAAATTATTCCTTCTCATCGTAAGTGAATATAAGAACAATAATAGTTTTCCTCCTCAAGGGAGTTTGATTGCATAATTTCCCAATTCCAAGTATATCACATTTAGTAACAATGCCTAAGTAGATATATCTATTTCCGCTTGGATTTGTTTGCATATAAATAAGTTGCTATTGTATTCCATCAAATTATGATGCACAAGCAAATTACAAACTATATGGAGAAGTAGTCATAAACAAATACTTAGTGCAAATAAAAACATTGGACATACCGGTGAGTAAATATTGATTCCTTTTCCATGGAGTGCTCCACATATTCCTCAAAAAATAAGTGAATTCCAATTTCATTATAAACATACTTCATGCCTTCTTGTTGTCGTTACACCGGTGAATTCCAGTGAATTAGTATGTACTCCAAAAAGTTCCATTGTATTCCGACGAGGACTCAACCGGCGGCCGGAATCCGCTGTAAAATTCACGTCACCGTCGTCGTAGGATCCGATGTGCACTCTGCCGGAACTTTAATCCAGTCCTTAATTCTGCCGTCGCCGACGTTGCCTTGTTCCGCTGCGCACCCGTCGTCACGGTCAGATTGCCTGGAGTATCTCGCCTTAGATCGCGTCTGCGAGCAGCGTCGTTCTTGCTCTCTGCTCTTCAGATCGCGTGCTGGCGATGGTGCTGCGTCGATCGTTGTTTCTCCTGACGCCAAGCGTAGATCGAGGAGAGTACTAGGAAATCAATTTGTTCCGACTCTGCTCGGAGATTACTTGGGAGTAATCGTTCGCTACGGACAAGGAAAAGGAAGGAAATCAAGCAGCAAGTTTGAGACCGTTCTCACGTACGCAGATCTAGAAATCGTGGAGAGCTGCGTACGGAATACTAAAATACTACTGATGTGTTCTTCGGTCATGCAGATGAGATCGAAGCAAAAGTTCCGCGTTTTCTCGTGGCGCCGGAGCGGTTAGACGCGTCCATGGGATGCAGCACCGCACATACTATATTCAGCAAGCAACAAGGAAGCTGCCACGAGTTGGCCATGGCTCTAGCAATTTTTGTGCATGCGCGGGATCTAGTGATCAAAAGGTGACATCAAGGAATTATTTTGTGTACGTGAAGGCTGAACGCCAAACACTTGGCTCTGTTGATTCTACAGATCGGTAACACTTTTCTCTCCATGTCATCAAACATTGTTTACTCTGGCAATGGTTCTAGTTACACGGTTTAGAAAGGAAAATCATGTATTTATTTTAGATAAGACCATTGATTATATTGTTGATTTCTAACAGGAAAAAACAGAGGAATTTGGACTAAGGAAAATAAACTAGTTCAATATTTATATTGAAATCATTGTCTGATTCATTAGCTCCTAATTATGAGAGTGAACAGAGTACGTATTATTTTTACGTACCGTGGAAAAGTTTTTTTTTTATTCTTGTGGACTTCTTTTATTGGATACCACTCGCCTTTAGAGGAAGTTGGAATTCACTCTGAGAAAATTATTAAACTCTTGGTAGATGGATTAATATTTTTTTTGTGTCAATATGATTTTTTTTTCTATTGCTACGGGATTGATCTTGTCCCGGAATATATTTGGAAATGTAAAAAAATTAGGGTTGGAGCTAATTCGGCCTACCTCTATTCCTCTGCCTTATCGGTGGTGCCGCTCACAATGCATATTGAGGCTAGAGGGTGGGACCTTTATATAGACTCCAAATTCCAGATAACTCAATCTGTTTCCAGATAGGACTCGTGACATGTTAGAACGACCACCATACCTAACAGCTAATTTCCGAGTCTATTACTGTTAAACAATTAGGTCCCAACACGCATGTGTGAGTCATGCGCCGAGTTTGAATACACAATCAAACTCGCAGGCTTTAACATTCCATAAAGCCAATCCTACGGACAACCTGGCATTCCACTCTATACTGTTCCCGGGTATAATTTCAGCATATTCATATACACTGTGTTCCAGTATAGACGTACCGGCTTCCTTAAGTATATTTCCTTAAGTACTGCACATCAATAATTCCCTGTTATTTCCGTGACACTTCCACACTGAAGTTTAATTCCGGACAATGTAGTAGATATATAAAATGTTGCAAGACACAATTTTCTACAAAGAGTACTGTAAAGAAAATCTGACGAAGAGTACAGTCAGTCGGCTGTCAACATCGGTTGTCTGTTCACTCTTTTATGACACAGGTTGGACCGTCAGACACTCAGACCTCCTTCCGATCGGATATCATGCAACGTACTGTACTGTAGTAATGGCAAACGACACAGATGACCGCGCATAGTCCCATGGTGGCTGCCCTGGAAAACTATCCCAGCGTGGCAACATGCCGAGTTGGAAGCTTTGCTTGTAATGCCATCTCGTGTCCCTTTTTTTCCGTTTTGAAGTGAAGAAAAACGCCACGGCAACGCGGATTTCGCACAAGAGTAGTCGTTTTGGCGAGACGATATATAAATCTGGAGTATGTAGAGTATTGTAAACGCGCAATAGCGTTGTAAAAAGGCACAAGCTAATCAACTGTTTCTGGAAATCAAAGATCAAACATCAGAAAAAAAATGAATTGACTAACACGATATATCGATGCGTAGTCGTAGTCAGAGTTACTTACAACAAACTAGTGGAATTTCGCGCGGCGTCACGCCGCGATTGTGTTAGTTTGTATTTTTTTTTATAATTTTGATTTGTTTAAATAGGTTCGTATTTTGGCATTAATAAGTATCGTTTATTTTTGTGAGTATGTAGATATATTTTGTAGTAGCTCTAATATTATAGCAATTTGAAATATCGAAATATACTTCTATTTTCCAAATAATATGTAATTTGAGTACATAGTTAGTGGTAATGCATTTTTTTTTGGATTCGAGTCAACAATTCGTGAAAGTTCATTTATATTGCATCTAAATATTGACTATTTTGAATTGTGTAAATATGTTTTCTGTTTTGCCATACATAGTTAGCGTTGATTTTTTCTGAGCATTTGTTATATATAGTTTAGATAATATCCAAATATTTAGCAAATTGAAGTATTTAAATATGTTTCTATGTTGCCATAAATTCTTAAATGTAATTAGAGAAAATGCATTTGAGTTATATCCAAATGTTGACTATTTTTTTTAGAAATGCTATGGTAATTTCGAATACTTGGCAAATTTGAATGTTGGATTATGTTCGTATGTTGGTATAAATAATTAATCTAGTTTCGTAATCAGAAGATGTGCACTGTATGAGCATATAGTAAAGTGAATATATAATTCGAGGAATTGCATCTGAATTTCATATTTAGAGAAAGTTAATTTAGTTTTTTGCCAATATTTTGCTTAAAGTCCATAATGGGTGGAAATGCACATTTATTCATTTGGATTCCATAGCTAGAGAATTTTTTAAAAAATTGAACTACATATAATTGGAGCAAGTGTATATAGATTTTTTCTAATTTTTTACCAAATTGATATATCTAAATTTGTTTTCATTTTGGTATAATTTATTAGGATTTATTTTTGTGATGTTTGTGATGTTGGTGATCAAATAGATTTTAAAAATTGTACAATTTAGAATATATTCAAATGTGAATTCTTTTAGTGTTTACTAAATGATTAGGTTTGAAAGCTGTAACATCCCAAAATTATCAACAAGTATTATTAGTTCCAAAAATTGAGAGCCAACAAAAACTTTTGTTAAAATTATATGTGTTGATCTCATATTCTTGCTTGTGTTGTTTATTTCTTCTTGTTTGTGTGATGCTTGCTCTAAAGACAAATATGAAGAAAAGGAGAGAAATAAAGTAAAAGCAAAACAAGAAAAATAAATGTGGCAAGTGCCACACAAATTCTCCAAGTGAGGATCTCAATTTGTTTCCAACAAAACTCAGTGGAGTGGTAGTGCAAACCCTCCCATTTCATCCTTACTACTTATCTCTCTCAAATAAATATTTTGCAACTATTTTAAAATTCAAAAGTAAAAACAATTGAAATAAACAAAATTCCATAATTATAACCCTATGAACAAAAATGATTCAAAACATTTTATTTTGAAATGCCAAATTTTGTGGAGCTACTACATGCTATGTGGAAGCCTCACAAATATTTGTGAATTTTTCTAAATTGTTTAAGTGCCCCAAATAAATCCTAGAAAAGCTACTGGATTTAAAAGAATAAAAGAAGCAGAGAAGGACCTAGTTGTAAATGGAAAAGAAAGTCCAGGGGGCGTTCTGCGAAAACGTCGTCGTCTCCTACCTCCCCTAGCTCACTGTCGCCGTGCGTGTCGCCATGGCCGCAGCGCGCTCGTCGCCGTTCCCAGGCCCCCCAGGGCCCCCTTGCTCGCGTTCTCCCTCGCCCCGTGCCTCTGCACCCTCTGCTGGCAGAGGAGAGCCTCTCCCCTCGCCATTACGCCGTTGTCTCCCGTTTCTCCGCCGTAGTTAAACGGACGGCGCCGGCCAAAATTGGCCCAGCTCGCTGCACCTCGCCACGCAATCCTCTACGCCGCGAACCCTAGCCCACGCCCGGACCCCCCAGACACCGCGCGCCGGCCTCTCCCGCCCTCTGGACGCCGCTGGACCGCGACCACCGTGCGCCGCCGTCGCGCCTATTTAAACTCGAGCCCGCACCTCGCATTTCCCCACGCCACACTGCCTCTCCCTTGCTCCACCACACCCTCCACTCGCCCGTGCACCACCAGGAGGGCGGAGCCGCTGCCGCGAGCTCGCTGCTGCTCGTGCCCGTGCTCGACAGTCCGAGGTAGGCGACGACGCAGCCGCAGCTCTGCTCTGCCCCATTCTCTCCCCTAGGCCCTGCACCGTGTTGCCCCCTCTTCACCACACTCACCCGCTCCTTTTTCTCCGTTGATTCGTGCCAGAAGCGCCACAGGAACCTCGCCGGAGTTGCTGCCATGGCCGTGAGAAGTTCAGAAGCACGCCGCCGGAGCTAGACGCCGTCCCAGCAAGCAGGACTCAGCCAGGACGTTCGCCCGAGCCTCCGCCGTCGTCTTGCGTCATCGCCAAGCCTTCCCGAGCCCTCTAGGTGAGGATTCCGTCCACCACAGTGCCGCCGGCGCGGCAGCGCCGCCATTTTATGGTCGTCGCCGTTTGCCTTGATCGTGGGCCGTTGGATCTCGATCCAACGGTGCCATACCGTTTCGATTAGAGAGAGAGAGAGAGAGACTGACGAGCGGGCCCCGCTCGTCAGGGTTTTATTAATTTCCCCGCGTGCACTGTGCCGCTGACCAGTGGGTCCCCATGTCAGCAATTTCAACATTATCCACAACAGTGGATTTTCCTAATTTAAATTCTCTGAAATTTTCAGTACTGATATGAACTTGTAAATTCAATATCTTGAGATTTAGGAATCCAAATAAATCAAACTCAATTGTTCTGAAAAGCTTATGAAAATGTTTAACCAACCCAATTGGTCTCATGTCATTTAAATAAATAGTTAAAAAGTATTATTAAAAATACTACATAAGGTTTAAAATCTAAACTTGTTTGTTTCTGATACTCTGTTAGTCCAAAGGACTCCAAACCAATTTTTTTAGCTTAGTACTGCCATGTATTAGCTTCCCTAATTTTGGTAGAATTATTTGTGCAGTAGTATTTGTTTAGTATTGAGTTGAAGTTTAAACACCCTTCTGCACTCAAACATTTAAATATGTTTAATGGTTAACCCAAATGAATTAGGACCAATTTTGTTGGATCACATTTAGTCATGTTTAGTTACCCCTAAAAGTTTAATTTTTGGAGCAACAGAACTTATTTGGTAGTCAAAACTTGATTATTAAGTTACTGGACTAAAACCTTTGTGTAGAGAGTTTAGTAACTCCAATGACTCCAAATCAAATGGGGTTGTCTTCTACACATCAGTAGCTTTCTATAGAAATTTAGTTTGTATTTTTGTGACCAACAGAACTCAAGTTGTGGAATTAAACATGTTCCACAAGTTTCTGCCATAATTTGGACATAAATAAATGTTGTTTAGATCAAATAATTGGAATTAAATTGTATTGGTTGGTGTGTGCAGTAGCTATTTGTGATGCTTTATGATTGTGATGTTGTGATGTTGTTTGAGTAGTTTAGTGATTGCTCGTATTTGTTTGTTTATCGATTAGACGAGAACGTTGCTGGATTTATCGAGGAGGGGGAATTTGTTGAACCTGAAGATCAAGACCAAGTCCACTTTGCCGAGCAAGGCAAGCTACTCTCTGAGCTTGCACCTAAATATATATGCATCTACTTTGATCAAATGATTTACTCTTAAAAGCAATGGTTTACAAAACCTTTTCAAAAAGTATATGGAAATTATTTTGCCACCCTATGTAGTAGTTATATGAAACTTTAGGATGGAAAACAATGTTGTTTATTCAAAACTCCTTTGGAAATACTTGTGTGGTTATGGAATGCCGAGATGTCGGTATTGAAGTGGAGAAACGGAGGATGATGATGTTTATGAAAAATGCACAGTGTCCTAGTACTATGACAACCAATCTTAATCTGTGCGACCACATTTACCCCCATATGGGAACGGGGCTTAGTCATATAATTTGCTCTTATTAGTATGGGATACCTCATCGACGGAGATGACTCCGTTATGCATGAGGGGATGGTTTGTGAACTCCCCTGACCTGGGTCCTCGCTCAAACTCTATGGAAAGATAAGGAGGAGGATTGAAGACTTCATAAATGTGGTCGCCGGGAAAAACATATGAGTCCTCACACTTAGGGTTGCCGACGGGGACCGGACTGAGTGTTGGTGGGAATTATCATATGGGTAGGATCCTATACTAGCATGAGCAAAGGAGAGGCTAGGGTCGGTGGCTCAACTTCGCATACACCTTGTATGGCGGGACGTGGCTGACACGATGAGTTACCGGATGGATGTGGGATAAAAAGCGTGCTACCTCTGCAGAGGGTCAAAACTATTCGAATAGCCGAGTCCTCGGATATGGACAATTGGGAGGCTGTCCTAAGATCATGTGCAAGTTTTGGAAAAGTTTTTAAGTTAAAAGAAACTGAAGTGGTGATGGTGTGGCACAACTATACCAAATGGAGTGGTATGAGTTGTTGGAATAAATGGACCATGGTGAGCCTTGGTCAGGAAAAGAAAGGGTTTTGGAGAAACAAATGAGATGGTGATTTCTTTTAAAAATAGTTATAAAACTCTTCTTACCTTTTTCAATAAAGATATAGAGATGTTTTAAAACAAATAAAAGTTGTAAGTTAAAATAAAGCCAGTGCATACTCATGTTGGGGTAGTTTGCGAGTACATTCAAATGTACTCATATTGGTTTCATCCCTGGCTATTGTCCTAGCCAGACTACGAGGAGGAGCACTACGCCGAGCAGGAGTATGGCGACTTCTACGCGAACTAAGGATCTCCACAAGTCAGCTGCCTGTCGGGTCGTCATCGTTAGGAGATGATGTCTACTACGCCGTAGCTTCCGCTGATATTTTGGTTTGGCCCTTGAAGGCACCTATGTAAGAACTTGGTCTAAATGACCATTTATGTAAGACTTTTAATTCGGTACTGTAATGGATGTAAACTTTGGTATCCAATTCGGATTATGTGCAACGACAGACTGATCACGGGATCGTTGTGTTAAGCGTAATCGGGTATTTCGGACAGCTAGTCCGGGGTCCCCACAAAAGCCATATAAAATTTTGGAATGTTCAAATTTGTAATTTGAGTTGGAATGCTCAAATATAATTGTTGTTTAGATTTTGGAATTTGTTCAAGTTGGGGTGTTCTTCAGGTTCGAATTATTTTTGGTTCGTAAAATGAGTAGATTTCGAAGATATTTAAGATTTTGAATTATGTAAATTTGAATTTTGATTGTATGGCACAAATAATCAGTATTTATTTTTGTGAGGGTATTTATATAAATACTTTCATGTTGTAGAAATTGTTCTAAGGAGGAAATGCATTAGGATTTTCTTCAAATATCCACCAATTCGAAATATTGAAACATATTTGTTTTTTGACATAAATAATTAGTATCTATTTTGTCGGAGCATTTTGTTGTATTTTTTCATTTTTTTCTAAATAGGATTCTTTTGGAGATACATCCATTTGCTGGTAATGTAATAAAATAAATGCATGAAATTAGAGGAAGTCAATTTGGATTTTGTCTACATAGTAACCGCACCCGTTGTAATTCGAATTGTTGAAATTCATCTACTGATATTATTAATTCATTTACTTTTGTGAGTATGAACGGTTTTTTTATTTTGGTTACCTAATATATTATGTGAATAGAATTGTTGGCGTGGTTTGTGTAATGTATTTATTTTTTTCACAAATATTATAAAGTATGGAGTTATTGCGAGAGCAAACCAATCGTTTTTGGTTTACTTGTTTTGAATTATTTTCATGTTTGTAAAATGGTTAGATTTGGAAGGCAAATAAAATTTTGAAATTGTCAAACTTGTATGCCGCGTAGTTGTGGTAAAATCCAAATTGGGTGGAATTTGTCGTTTAGGGTATTTGTAGGTACTTAGTGGCTTGGAATGTTGAAATATGCATGTGTTTTGGAATAAATATTAAATTTAATTACATAAATTGGAATGGGCAAATATGTTTGTAATTTGTCATAAATATCTATTTTGACTCCATAATCTCCGAATGTGTTAACTCAGTTGAAATGATCAAGTATGACTGTATTTTGGCATAAATAACTTTTTAACTCCATAATTAGAGGGTACACATTATGGTTTTCCGGAAATGTTGACCAAAATAAGCTTTCATTGAATTTAGCAGCATACATGTCACCTTAAATGTAAGCATCACAAGCAAATGAGGTAAATTTGCAATGAAAGCTACTGCCATTGTTTTTCCAAAGCAATTGGACTCATATTTTTTAGATTACCACAATTCAAACTGAAATTTAAACATTGTTTTGGAGCAGTGGTAGTTCAGTAATTAGGAAGGTCACACAAATGAACATTTTTCAGATATGCAAGTTCGACATGTCTGCAAACACAGTAATCCACCATTTTGATTTTGTTGTGGGCAAATGTTATTAATTTCAGGAAATGAATTTTGGAATTTCTTCGAATATTCACTGTTTTGAAACAGTCAAAGTTGTTTATTTTGTAGCATAAGTAGTTACCATTTATTTTTTCATCATTTGATTTTGTTGTGGGCAAATGTTATTAATTTCAGGAAATGAATTTTGGAATTTCTTCGAATATTCACTGTTTTGAAACAGTCAAAGTTGTTTATTTTGTAGTATAAGTAGTTACTATTTATTTTTTCACCATTTTGAATTATTTTTCATATTTTTTTGGATGGTGGATGCGAAGTTATTGATTTTTTCAAACCTTTTTATTTGCTGGAAATTGATTAAATGGTTTTAATATTTGTTGGGTTTTTTTTTTCCGGAGGGGAAAAGAAGATGCGCTGACAGTGGGGCCCATGCTGACGTCATGTGACGCCAGCAATGGCTGGGCTCTAGCCACGGCGACGACCACCGCGGTGGCGCATGCGCGCGAGGTGGGACGCGCGCGTCGGCGTGCGAGACGCGTGTGGACGCGATGTGCTAGCCAGCGGCGGCGCCGCTGCAGTTCGGTCGCCGGAGCAGCGCCGGCGACCACCAATCGCGGCGGTCGTACAGCGAGCACGGCGGCCTCGATTGCGGCGCGTGCGCGGCGGGCCAGCTCGCGTTCGACGGCGTGGAGGTGGAGGACGCAGTGGCGGAGGTGGCCATGTGTTTCGATCTGAGCATGGAGGCGCGTAGGGGCGGTGGCGTGCGCCGGCGGCGGCGCGGCGACCTCCGCGTCGCGGAAGAAGAAGGAGGAAGGGGGAAGTGTGAGGGTAGTTTTGCAATTTAGTCCGGGTTATTGCGCAATTTGCAAATCGGTCCATCGCCTCGCGATTTTGTGGACTGCGGGTTAATATCTTGTTTTGGGAGGGTTTTTTATGCAAAAACATCACGGTTCTGCTGTGCGGACCGTCCGATCGCCAGGCGACGGCGCGGATCGAAGCAATGCAGAACACTGTAGCAGTGAACAGTGTTCTACAGTGACTCGAGCGCTGAGAGGCCGAGAAATCGACCAACTTTCATATAGTTAGTAATATGATCATGTCATCTTGTAGGAAGAGAAACACGGATAGAAATAATGGGCCAATGTTTGAAATCATTTATCTACTGGAAAAAACATTCATTTGATAAACAGGCTTTAATCAAGGCCCAGAAAAAATATAGATCCAGTTGGTCTCATTCCTAACCTAGCCGCCAAAGCGGTTCCACGTCTTCAAATTTCTCGCCGGTGAATCCACAGCTCCCCTTCTCCTCCTATCGCCGTCTTGGCGTCATCAGGGGGAGGGGAGGTCTCGTCCTCGTTTGTGCATGTTTTTGTCCTAGGTTTTTCCTAGGTTTTCGAGTTTGCTTCATCGGCGTCATGGTGGGGCGGATGTTGATGGTGTTAGTAGGAATAATGGTCTACCAGCCCATGCTCCTGCTCGTCGGAGGTGTTGCTGGCGCTGGCGAGAGGCTTGTGGAGTCTAAACTGTTGGAGCGACTTGGATCTGTCGTTACGTCTTGGCGTGGCGGCGAGGATGAGTTGCTTTTGGAGGGAGGCGGTGTTGATTTTTGCGGAACTGCGGAAGAGAGTGGAGGATCCGGCCGCCTGATAAAGCGCGGGGTGGCGTTTGCCCCGGATCCGGCGTTGAAGATGCTCGGAGTCTCCTCTGGCCGATGTTCTTTACCGGGCTAGATCCAGTCTTACGGGGCTGGTGAGTGTTGCGGCTCGTTAAAGCCTTATGGCTAGGTGTTATTTCAGCTCTGGAGACGGTGAAGGATTTGGGTGCTTGATAGTTGCGGCGAGTGCGGTATGCAGCAGTACAACCGCTTATATCCTCTTAGTTTTATGTTGTTTGTATTTCTACCAAATTTGTATCATTGCTATTATTATCAATACAAGTAATGTATGCCTACGGGCGTACATCGTCAAAAAAATAGTACATGTTAGATGGTAGAGAGACATGAACTGACCACAGCGATTACAAAATAAAGTTTAAAAGAAACGAGCAAATCTTCGAGATCTTCAAACTCTTTCTTCTTTCATGACACAATCTTATACTTTTCTGAACACAGTCGTAGAACGACAAAGATACCAAAGCACATACCTGTGAATATTAACGAGGATTCTCTCATAATTTAATTTTGAGCCGCAATGCCAACGTTTTGTGCATGCACGCAATCATTGAGTTAATCAACTAACATCGGCAAGAGTACCAGCACCGGTATTCTAGGAAATAACAACCGAACAGCCTGATCAACGTCGCTAGGAGCCAAGAGTACAAAATCACCATTGTGGAGTTCATAGCAGCCGGGTCAAATATTGCAAGGACAATCCTCGCGGCCACCATGAGAAAAACATCCAAAATCAATCTGGCGAATAAAAATCCGAAGGACAATATCTAGACAAATTTAATCTTACAACACCATCATTGACGTCGGGAAGAAGATCTCGTCGTCGAAGTTATCGCAGATGATGCCAGCTCCATTGATGAAGAAAACGGCTATCAAAAGCCTAATCCAATCTGTCGAAAACACTACTTTTATTAGGAACAGTACCATATATCAGGTTACTCACCCCTCCCGACACCAGCGAGGCTAGCCGGAGAAGGGGAACCGATCTATGGTGGAGTCAGAAGTGGTGACGGCTGCTGCCAGATTTTCGGGAGGAGAGCTCTCGTCAGAAAACCGATCGAAGTTAGTACCGAAACGATTTAATTCCACGGTCGGATTGCTTTGGTCCTGGTCGAAATCTTTGTGAGTAACAAAAGAGGCAGAGCACCGATTGCTTATCCACCAGATTCGACTCGGCTCGCCATCCATGATGCAGCGGCGGTGCTCTGCTGGAAACTTCAGGTTGCAGCCTTGCGTTCCGCTCCCAGATACGCCGCCGTGCGCCGGCACCGACGAGCCACGATCAAGGGCCGATGCCAATATGCCATCCGCTCGTTCGATTTGGATCAGTTTAGTTCCTGCATTCAGTAATTGTCTCCGTGCGAGCTTGTTTTTGATATTTCTTCAGAATTTCAGAGTATGCAGAGCCGTTTTTAGAGTTAAGAATTTAGACAGACTTACCTTATAGCTTTCACTTCAAACAACACAAGGGAATAAATTATTTAGTCTGATCGCTACATTTAATCACACTTGTAAAGATCAGCATGTTATCGGGCAATGCTTCATCAGGAAAGGATTTACACAACTGAAACTGACAGGTAAAATGCACTAATCCAGAACTCCACACAATTACACACAACCAAGTTACTCTGCTACTACATGATTTCATTGTTCTTTCGGTCGAAGATTCCAGATGCATACCATTGCGTGAGTACCTAGCTGGCATGAAATATGCATGTATTTGTTGTTGTTGCTGCTCTATGTGCCTGCAAAGTGTGATTACGGATGCTCACTGTGTTGATCCAATGCGAAATTTTGGAACATCTGTGTAAGTTGAGGTACAGCCGAAAGCCTTCTTTAGATAGGAAGACATCCGACGTGGATATGGAATGATCAACACCTCCCCTCACACCCGACATGGGCGTGGATAAATGATTGGGGAAATGCTCACTGTGTTTAGGGATGGCAATGTGGACCGTTTACCCGAAACCCGACGGGGTTTTCCTCCATTAGGGGCCGGGTGTGGTATGTCATTTGTCCCCATGGGGACCTTCACGCTAAACATGAGGTCCCCATTGGGTAGAGCGGGGCGGGGGCCGTTCTACTAGTCCCCATACCCGAACCCCACGGAGCCCCGCTGTATATTGAACAAATCGCATAATTTTTTCTAACCCTACCTTAATTTCAGCTAATCAGCTGATCGCTTGCCAAATAATAGGTCTATATAAGCCAACGATAGGTCAAACCCTCGTCTCCCACCCGTGCGGCCATCATTTTCTACCCCGCTTTTCTCCATTCCACCTTCCGCCGTCCTTGTTTATTTTCCATCTCGTGGGCACGCGGCGAGATGGACCCTTTCATTCCCGACAACCAGCCGCTCCAGGCCGGAGCAGAAGCGGAGGGCTCGGTGTTGGGCGTTTGGCATCCAGGGAGCCAGGCCAGCGACTTATAGATCTGAGTTAGATCAGTACATGTTGGATGATTTGGTTCCACTGACAGAAGATCACTTTGATGTGCTAGCTTGGTGGAAAGTTGCTGGTACACGCTATCCCACATTGAGAAAAGTAGCAAGAGATATTTTTGCTGTTCCTGTAACCACAGTTGCATTAGAATCTGCTTTTAGCACAAGTGGCAGGGTTATTAGTGAGCACCGAAGCCGTCTAACTTCTGATCTGTTGGAGGCACTGATGTGCTCACAAGATTGGCTCAAGAACAAATATAAAGGTATATATGCTTGAAATAATCTTGTTTATCATTCAAAGATTTATTGGAGCTCGTATTATCATATTTCATTATCAGAAAATTAACATAACTCATTTATACCTTCTGTAGATGCTGGCAAAGCTGAGGCTGTGAGCTTCTGGTCTTGTCTTGAAGACATACAGGAGGGAATGCAGGTTTGTCTCTACAACTTATAAATTATGCAAGCTTCATTATTTCATTAGTTTCTTCAACTATTTATAAATGTATGTAGGGGCTGGCACTGTGAGGAGTTGGTTTTGCGCCACTTCAAATATTGGAAGAAGAAGAATAAAGAAGCCGCTGGTCATTTGCTGCTGCTGGTGGTCTTTTGATGTTGCAATAAATTATTTCGCTAAGTTTAATTTTGTGTCACGCCCTTCTGTCGTGTGGTCGTGTGAACTATTTGAGTCAAACATAAGTACTCTGTTATCTCTTATCTGTGTCAGTGTGTGGAGCTGTGACTCCGAGCACTTGTTAAGTTATGTTGAACTATTTGAATTATTTCGCCACTATTAAAGATAGTGTTTGATGTTTGCCGCTGGCTAGTGGCTACTGTTATATCTGTTCCCTACTTGAAATCTACAGTTATATAGTTGCTTAGTACTGAACATGTTTGCATTTTTTTCTAGTTGATTCTCTTTAGCTGCATGTTTGCATGTCTGTTTGAGGCGGGGATGGGGCACCCGTGGGTCTGCTATACCCGGTGGGTGATAGGGACGGGAAAAATAGTCCCCGTGGTGGGGAATGGGGATGGGAGAGATTTGCTTGCACGGGGACGGGGGAGAAAAGGCTGTCCCCGAGCAGGGGCAAACCCGTTGCCATTCCTAACTGTGTTGATCCAATGCGGAATTAGGAAGACATCCGACGTGGATATGGAATGATCAACACCTCCCCTCACACCCGACATGGGCGTGGATAAATGATTGGGGAAATGCGGGGACTCAGACTTGAACCCAAAACCACAGGCTGTGATACCATGTTAGATACCTCTACCAACCAAGTATCTCAAAAGACCGATCTAATAAGAAGTAGTGATATAATATACTCCCTCCGTTTCTTGATATAAGGTGTCTAAGGTTTTGGCACGGATATTAAGACGCCACTATTTTGCATGCGGTGGACTAATTTCTTCTGATAAAAATTGAGAGAAATGAGTCCCTACTAGCCACAAACTGAAAACAACTCGTCAAATTCCTCCTTTCCAAATTATGACTCGTTTTTTGATGGGTAAAATTGTCCATCAATCGTAATACACCTTATATTTTGAAATTTTTCTCAAAAAGTTAGACACCTTAAGCAACGGAGGGAGTACTTAATAGAGAGAAGTCCATATTCCCCCTGAACTTGTCCTAAAGTTCGGTTTACAACCCTCATGTTTGATTTGGTTCAACTTTCAACCTTCAACTATGAAAACCGTTCGCAATCACCCCCTCCACCGTTTTGACAGCATTTTATCCGGGTTTTTTCACCATACATGTATACGTATAATTCCTCCTACATGCATCTGCCTCGTAACATGGTTGTCTCTTGATGCTGATACATGATTGTCTCTCGTTGTTGATACACCATATTTACAAGAGAAAAGAGTTATGTCCTGAACACAAACTCACACGCAAGCAAGATGCGTAGAAGCCACTCTATCCCAATCTCTCTAGAACAAGCAGCAACACGTCTCTGAAATTCTGAAACTATCACACTTCCTCTCTAAATTAGCAAGAAGCAAGCAGTAAATAAATTAGCAATCAGCAGCATTTAGTAAGCAGCGACGTCCATCTCTTCTTTACCCTCCACCTCTTCACAGCTGTTGCACCTTTCTCTCCCTACAGGACTACATCGCCACAGGTTCTACATGGCGACGCAGCCGACAGTATCCAGGCGCCCCAGCCATCTCCCTTCCTTGAGCTTCCTCTCCCATGTTCTGTATCTTCCCGCGCCGGAAGAGCAGTGCCTCCCGACGAGTCACCATGCTGCGTAGTGGCCGCCCCGTGCGGGCTGCAGGCTGGGAACACATGGGATGGGGACGGCGGAGGCTGGTTGAGGACGGCCACCGGAGCCTCGTGCTTGCTAGCCGGCCGAGGCGGTCCGATTGAGGAAGACGCACAAGGGATGTAGTACAAAGGAAGTGTTCTTTTTTTCCCCCGAGCTGCGAGGGGAGTACATGTTCTGGATAGAGCGTAGCATACATGTATATGTCCAGTGTTAATTGTACCAGATATTCTATTGGCATACGGGGAAAAACGCTGACGTAGTTACTAAAACCGGCTTAAAACTCAGGTAAAGGGGTAATTCTGAACGGTTTATATACTTTGGGGTTGAAAGTTGAACCAAATAACAATTCAGGGTTGCAATCCAAACTTTTAGACAAGTTTAGGGGGTAAATTGAACTTCTCTCTACTTAATAACCATCACTAACAACCAGACCTCATCAGATGGGAAAAAAAGAAAAATACTAGGAAACGCGCGCGCTTCTAGAGCGCACGCCTCGCATCCGTCCGCGAGCTGCACGTGGAGCAGCCTCGCTCGCTCGTCCTGGATGAGAAGTCCCGCGCGGGTGGTTCCCTGCACACCACGTGGCTGTCCCAGGTGTGTTCCTGGTTTGTGTTTCCTTTTCTCCTTTAGATTTGAATATGAAAAGTAAAATATCTCGCAAGCCGAGCGTCCAAATTACGATCCGTTTTCGGGAATTGGTTAATCGCGTCGAGATCTTGAAAACTAGATCCTATGTTTCGACAAACTTTTGTATGCACTGCCTATGTCATATAGGTTGCACTGCCTTCGGTTTTGCAGTGTAATGGATATTTCCTGCACTGTTTTCGGTTGCATGTTATGTATTGCCTCGAGTGCATGCTATGTCCTGACTTGTTGTGCTTTGATGTCCTGCTTCGAGCGTCTATTTTGCACTGCATGTTATTATACCGATATTCTGCCCCGAGTACATGTTTTGCATTGCCAACCATGTACTGCCCTAGTGCAGGTTTTGCACTGCGTTCTGTGTTGTGCCATGAGTGCATGTTTTGCACTGCCGTTATGTTCTGCCTGAATGCCGTTTTTGCACTGCCTTCCGCTGCACTGGTGTGATGCCTTACGATAAATACCTCTATTGTACTGAC
The DNA here is from genome assembly GCA_947311845.1 of Poa pratensis. Lineage (NCBI taxonomy): Eukaryota > Viridiplantae > Streptophyta > Magnoliopsida > Poales > Poaceae > Poa > Poa pratensis. Next base: position 72,556,613 of record CAMZMU010000033.1, read on the forward strand.
TTCTGGTGTACCGATGTCCTGCCTTTTAACGGGCGCAGCCCGCAGCACACGCTATGACAAATACATCTACGAAATATTAGGCACAATAACCAATGCAACCCCATCAAGATCTTTATAAATGGTTAACGCGCCGAAGGCGCCGTGCTGGAGCGCAGCCCCTAGCACGCGCTACGACAAAATGCACCGTACAAAATATTTCATAGTGTATTATGGATATTGTACTGGACATGGAAAAGACGGAAAGGAAAAAAGAGAAAAACATCTCTCACGTACATGGACCAGTGCAAGCCAGCTGATCGATCGATCGGTCTTTCCGTGCAAGAGAATGAGTTTTATTTTAGATACAAGGGCAGAGGGCCGACGTTAAATTAATAACGCCCCGAACGGCGACAAGGATACAAAGTGCTGAACCCAGTTTATATGAACGAACTACATGCACCCACACAAAGATATAGAACAACCAAGGAAACTCCGGCGAGGCGGACGCCATCAAAGAACTACTCCGACGAGGCTGAGAACTAGCTGGGCGGGCAAAGTCGTCGGGCCGAAGCTCACCCTAGAGCCAAGGCCGGCTCACCAACACACTGCACACCGCCGAGACCCGCACAGCACCAACAGAGACAGACACCCGGGACACACCATCTTGCCGAGGCACACCAAGGATGTCCAAACAAGAAACGTCGAGAGTGCAGATCAAGATACAAGCTTTGCCGGAGGTAGCCAACCTCCAGTGAGCTACCCGCCGTGCGCTCCAAGACGACGTCTTCAAGAAGAACACGACGCAGAGCGCCGCCACCGCCCGATCCGAAAATCTTGGGTTTTCACCCGGAGCACGTAGGAGGGCAGAGGACAGTCACGGACGGCGCCTTCAAGAAGGGTGCGACGTCCACGGACGCCGCCGCCGCGGCCCAAGCAAAGACCTGGGCAAGGATTTCCCTCGGCAGGTGATTGCGTGGATCACACGTTCGCTGGGAGACCCCAAGAGGAAGGTATGAAGCAGTATAGCAGCAGTTTCCCTCAGTATGAAACCAAGGTTTAATCGATCAGTAGGAGCAAGAAATCACTTCTGAAGGTTGTTGTTGGCGCCGTTACTCGATCACCAACGTGGAATCTGCACACAACACAATCAAACTAATTTGCCCCAACGAAACAGTGAGGTTGTCAATCTCACTGGCTTGCTGAAAATAAATGATTAAACGTATGGTGTGGAAAACAGTAGTAAATTGCAGAGAATGAAAAGGAACAGTGACAAGGGTATACATCTCGGGTACCCTACCGTGAGGGTACCTGGTGCACGTGACGACTAAGGCCCAATAACGAAGAGCCTATTCGAAGCCCAAGACAAGAGGCCCAAGAAGATGGAGTACCCTCCAAGATTAGACATAGGCATAGTCGGTTTAGACTTTCCTTACGTGTAAACTAGGTCGGTTACAAACTCCCGAGACCCAGCCTATTTAAAGGCTGGGAGGGGTGCCGATCTAGGACAAGCCATACTCAAACCACCAAAGCTCTAGCGAGATCGATACCTCGCCGGAGCCCCTGTAATCGCATAATCCACACAATCAATACAGACAAGCAGGAAGTAGGGTCTTTACCTCCACCCGAGGGGCCTGAACCTGGGTAAATCTTTGCCTCTGCTTGTCAGCCGACGAAACTACCAGTACTACCACGTTCTCTCCCCATAATCTCAACCCTAGGTCCTTAACCATGGGATTTGATGAGGGTACACCTCGTCAATTGGCGCCGTCTGTGGGAAAGAATAGTGCTGGACTCGCGGTTTCTTCGGTTCCATCGGAAAACGGCGACTCGCCGATCGGATCTACAAACGGCAACTCGCCGGCTGCATCGACAAACCAGAACTCGCCGACTCAGGCGGCACACGGCAACTCGCCGGCTCACTCGACAAACGGCAACACGCCAGCTTCACCCGCAAAAAGCGCATCGGATCCTCTGATGGATTTCGAGCCACACTCGCCAGGATTCCAGGAGGCCTTCTCCGATCTCGAGTCAGGTTTGGGTTTAACCGTTGGTTCGTTCAATTTTTTCGTCAACAAGCTTGGTGTGCAGGACTTGACGGATCCACCAACTCGCGACTTCCGCACCCGAGGCTCCATCGGTTGCGGCTCCTTCGACTGCGGATCCCTCAACTGCGTCCATACCATCGTCGATCCTCCAAGCTTGCTCGTCGCAACAACCATGTCCACACGAGAGATGCACGAGCTCATCGAAGAACTTCAGGGCGAGGAGGCCGAATCAGCATACCGCACAAACGATCCCGAGCTCGATCTCTCACTCGAGGATAGTTTCGACTGCGGGATCTCCTTCAGCGACTTCGACGAACTCGAAACTCATATCGACAACCACGTCGACTCCGAGATCTGCACCAACAACAACAACCTCGACTCTGAGATTCATAACAACTTTCGACGCCGAGATGAGCATAGGCGATGAAGGCATCAACAGCGAGATCCGTCCAGACGGACCACTCGACGGGTATCGACTCCGACATGAGCCTTGATGACGATGTCGAGTCCATGACAGGACTCGAAGACACACATACATATCCTCGGGTGATACCCCAGCAGGTCTACGTCGCCATCGCCGCAGAATCATCAGATGCTGCGGCCAGCCGCAGGCCTACAGAATTCCCGTGCACAGTTACTATGCCGGACGGAGTCACAACTCTCACAATCACTGCTGAGATGGCAGCAAAAGCAGATAAAGTCATCAAGGAGTGCACAATGATGCCAGCAGACGCAACACAAGAGGAGATGTTGACCTTCCAGTACTTCAACTGGCAGGAATCACTTCGACTGCGGCAGGTCAGAGCAACACTCGAAGAACGCAAAAAGCAAGCTAGCTTGTCGAGTGCGCGAAGAAGACAGCTCTCCCTGAGCTCCACCGGGCGAGCAGACACAAGACCCAGATCAAGGTTGTCACACCTCTCGCCAGACGAAAGGGCGGCACTCACCCGCAACTTAGGCAACTCTTTCATGACATACGACGAAGAGGGAGTGCCAGTACCCAAAACAGCTGCGGGTGCCCTCTTCACCGCTGCAGCATACCTAGAGGCAATCAAGCCTCCAGCTGATGACCCCAATGCAAAACTGCATCGCCAGCAGATCAAATCACTCGCCTTAGCGGCGAAGGCCATACGCCAAACTCCAAAACTCCAGGTGGGAGTCGAGACCGTGCCCTAGTCGACGCACGTCGGAAGAGCATAATCACAGTGGTCACCGCCACCACTCGAAGGAAAGAAGCGGCTCGCAGGCGCAGGTCCAGGAGCAGATCACGCAGATCTTACAGTAGCGACTCATACTCTGATCGAGAGCCTGAGCCACATGGAGCTCTGTGCTTCACTCGACGCGTCCGCGAGACACGGATGCCCAAAGGGTTCAAACTCACATCTGAACAGCCCAAGTACACGGGTCGACAGGAACCTTCTGGGTGGCTGGAAGACTACAGGCTGGCTGTCGCGTGCCAGCGAGGTACAAACACCACGCCATGCAATACATACGACTCATGCTCGAAGGCACAGCCCGCGACTGGCTCAAGGCCCTACCTCCATCAAAGTACGACTCGTGGGATCACTTCCGCGATGACTTCATCAAAAACTTCGAGCCTCTATGTGAGCGCCCAAAAACGTTCGAGGAGCTGCGGGCCTGCGTGCAACGTTCAGACGAAACGCTGAGGTCATACATCAGACGATGGACTGAGATACGCAACTCAGTCGGAGTAATTTCAGAAGATATGGCCATGGATGCTTTCATAATGGGACTCGCCAGGCGGGACCTCAAAGAAGCACTCGGTCGCAAAAAGCCAACCTCTGTGGCTAACCTCTTGATGACCGCGACTGAGTGGGCAGACGGAGAAGACATGGCGCGCACCACACGCGGGTCCTCACCCCGTGACAATCATGAAAGCGGCAGTCGAAGCCGCAGAGACTCGTACAGAGACGACCGAAGGCGCAAACGTTCAAAACGTCACTACGACGATGACAGACCCGAATTCATGGCGGCTGGGTTCTCCACACCCCGCAATGACCAGGACAGAAGCGACCGACGGTCGGAAGATCGGCGAGACAGTCGAGATGATCGCGGGACAGTCGAGATGATCGTCGGGACAGTCGAGACCGCGGCCAACGCAGTGATAGCTACAAGAGGAAGGACTGGCGCAAGTCACGGGCACAATCTGAGCGATCATTCGAAGAAAAGATGGATGCTGATTGCAGATTCCACCTGTACAAGGGGGACGACGGAAAACTGCGCTCCAATCACTCGATGAGAAACTGCAGGGAGTTCGACCAAATGGCGACTGATTACGTAAATCTCAGAAAGGCAGCAGCCACACAAGCACCTGCACCCGTGCCTCAGCCAAACAATGTGCCTGTTCTGATGGCACCACCCCACCACCACAGCCTGCTGCAGGCGGAAATCTCGCGGGTGCCATACAGCACATACCTCGGGTGGACGAGCCACAGTACCCTCCGCCCCAAGGGCAGATGTACATGATACAGAAAGGTCGACCTTCCAACAGGGAGCAAAAACTTCGCACTCGACAAGTAAACATGGCGGTCATGTCACCTCCGCTGTAACTGAATTCTTGAAGGGTTCTGAAACCGCAATAAGCTTCAGCAGAGAGGACCACCCTCCATCGGTTGTTCGTCCAGGGCACTCTGCTCTGGTACTCGACGCAAATTGGAGGCTACGCCATGTCCAAGGTATTCATGGATGGTGGCAGCGGCATAAACATCATCTTCGCAGATACGCTCCGCAAAATGAACAGGTCAGTCGAAAACCTGCCAAGGTCTCAAATACCTTTCACGGTATCGTCCCAGGCAAAGCAATAAGCCCAGAAGGCACCATACAACTCGACGTAACGTTTGGGGACAAGAACCACTTCAGGACAGAATCGATTGAGTTCGAAGTTGTCGACTGGAAGTCACAATACCATGCTATACTTGGACGCCCGACGTTCGCTCGATTCATGGCGGTGCCACATTACGCATACCTCCAGCTGAAGATGCCTGGACCAAAAGGAGTAATCACAGTCAAGGGAACTTCCAAAAGTCTGACTCTTGTGACCGAGAATTCAGCAAAATCTCTGAGATGTTTGGCATGGAAGCAACACTCGCTGATCTAGCGGTCTCCAACGATCGAACACTTATGCCAGAACACAAAAAGGTGGCAGTCGACAGAGCATTCAATGCCACCAATGACACAAGATCGCATCAGGTGCACCCGACTGACCCGACCAAGACAGTCAATGTCTCGTCGAGTCTGCCTATCGCATAGGAAAGCGCGCTCGTCGAATTCCTCCGTGAGAACTGGGATATATTTGCATGGTGTCCAGCCGACATGCCAGGTATTCCCAGGGAATTCGCCGAGCACTCTCTCCAGTTATTTCCAGATGCTAAACCAGTCAAGCAAACAATGCGCCGCATATCCGGCCCAAAAAGAACTGCAGTCGAAGCCGAAGTCGACAGGCTACTCGCAGCAGGATTCATCAGAGAGATCAAGAAATCACAATGGGTGGCCAACCCCGTACTCGTAGAGAAGAAGCACACAGATATCCTTCGGATGTGCGTAGATTTTACAGCACTCAATAAATTGTCCAAAGGATCACTTTCCACTACCTCGAATCGACCAGATCGTCGACTCCACCGCCGGGTGCGCTCGCTTGTCCTTCCTGGATGCTTACTCGGGTTACCACCAGATAAGGATGAAGGAAGAGGATGAAGAGAAAACGGCGTTCATAACCCCACTCGGGGTCTACTGCTACACCACAATGCCTTTCGGGCTCAAGAACGCAGGCGCAACCTACCAGCGCATGATGCAAGATTGCCTCAAGAAGCAAATTGGGCGAAACGTCCAGGTCTATGTAGATGACATCGTCATCACCACAAGAGAGGAAAACACACTACTCGATGACTTGCGAGAGACATTCGCAAACCTCAAACGCTTCCACATCAAGCTCAACCCGAAGAAGTGCACGTTCGGCGTGCCAGCCGGGCAACTCCTCGGGTATCTAGTCTCAGCTCGAGGAATCGAGGCAGACCCGGAGAAAATACAGGCCATCTTGACGATGCAAAGGCCTTCAAAGCTCCATGACGTGCAAAAGTTAGCGGGTCGAGTGGCAGCGCTCAGTCGATTCATCAGCAAGCTAGGCGAAAAAGCACTCCCGTTCTATCGACTGATGAAGAAAGCAGATAAATTCGAGTGGACGCCAGAAGCTGAAGCAGCCTTTACGGATCTCAAGCGAGTCCTCACAAGCCCTCCAATCCTCGTCGCACCAAGGGAACGCGAGCCATTGTACCTATATGTCTCTGCAACTAACAGGGTGGTAAGCACCGTACTGGTAGTCGAACGAAGGGAGGAGGGACACGCCCAAAGCATACAACGTCCAGTCTATTACTTGAGTGAAGTGCTCTCCACATCAAAGCAGCGGTACCCGCACTATCAGAAGCTGGCCTACGCCGTGTTCATGTCCTCAAGGAAGCTGACGCATTACTTCTCCGAGCACCCGATCACTGTAATCAGCACCTCAGGGATCGGGGACATCCTCACAAACCCCAACGCAACTGGGCGAGTAGCAAAATGGCTCATCGAGCTAGCACCAAGAGACATCAAGTATGATTACCCGAAGGCCATCAAAGCACAAGTTTTACCTGACTTCCACACCGAGTGGATCGAAGCTCAGCTCCCAGGAGCACCAGATGTGTCCAACTCATGGACTATGTACTTCGACGGCTCAAAGAAAAACGAAGGCGCAGGCGCAGGTGTTATCCTCATATCACCAAAAGGCGACAAGCTCCGCTACATCCTACAAATGGGGTTCGAGTTCCCGTCCAATAACGAAGCAGAATATGAGGCTCTGATCCATGGCATGAGGATGGCCAAAGCCCTCGGGTGCACTCGACTGATGATCTACGGTGACTCGAATCTTGTGGTACAGCAAACAATGAAGGCCTGCGACGCAATCGCAGATAACATGATCGCCTACCGTGACCTGTACAACATCATGGAGGGCAGCTTCGAAGGCTGCGAGTTGCGGCACATAGGGCGTGAGAGCAATGAAGAAGCAGATAAGTTAGCCAACATTGGTGCGACCAAAGCACCAGTGCCACCTGGTGTCTTCTTCGAGCGCATCGAGCACAGATCCATCAAAAAGAAGCGAGCAACTCCTACATCAGCCGCACCAGCCAAGAGCAAAGCACCTAGCACAGAGGACCCACCAGTCGAGGTACTCCTCATCGAGCCAACTTGGACTCAACCTTTCCTCGCATACATACTCCGCGGCGAGGTACCCGAAGACATCACAGAGTCAAGACGCGTCACTCGACGATCTAAAGCATACACTGTCATCAACGGTGAACTTTACAAACGCAGCATATCAGGTATGTTCCAACGTTGCATAGCATTTGAAGATGGCCAAGCCATCCTTCGTGATATTCATGCAGGTACTGCGGGCATCACGCCAGCAGTCGATCACTCGTAGCCAAAGCCTTTCGCGCAGGCTTCTACTGGCCCACAGCACTCAAAGACGCGGAGGACATAGTCAAAAGGTGCATCGGCTGTCAAAAATTCGCCACAAAGCCGCACGCACCCGCATCGGCGTTGAAGACAATACCATTGGCCTGGCCCTTCGCCCAGTGGGGGCTCGATATGGTTGGGCCACTCAAAAAATCCTCCCATGGAGGGCATACTCACCTTCTGGTGGCGGTCGACAAGTTCACCAAGTGGATTGAAGCAGTACCTATCACAAGTTCGACTGCCACTACAGCAGTCAATTTCATAAAATCCATCATATACCGCTTTGGTGTGCCAAGTAGCATCATCACTGACAACGGTACAAACTTCACGGCTGAGGAATTCAAATCCTTCTGCAAAGAGCAAGATATCACGCTCAATTATGCATCTGTGGCACACCCGCAATCTAATGGCCAAGTCGAAAAGGCCAATGGACTTGTGACAAGCGGAATCAAGAAACGCCTCCTGGTGCCACTCAAAAGGGCCGCGGGTGCTTGGGTAGAAGAGCTCCCGTCTGTGCTATGGAGCCTACGCACAACACCCAACGCCTCAACGCAATTCACTCCATTCTTCATGGTCTACGGCGCAGAGGCAATCCTGCCATCAGACGTAAGGTTCAACGCACCAAGGGTCGAAGCATACAATGAAGACGATGCAGATGAAGCACTCGAAGATGCAGTCGACTTGCTCGAAGAAGCACGCAACACGGCGCTAGCACGCACAGCTGTCTACCAGCAAGATCTACGCAACTATCACAGCCGTCGACTGCGTACCAGGTCCTTCGAGGTGGCGACTTGGTACTTCGACTGAAGCAAAAGAAGGTGCATAAACTTGCTTCTCCATGGGAAGGACCCTTCATCATCACCGAGGTCATTGGTGGTGGAGCATACAGACTGAAGCACGCGAAGACAGGCGAACTCTCATAATCCTTGGAACGTTGCGCAGCTGCGCCGTTTCTATGCTTAGATAGCTCAGTCGCATAATGTAATAGGCACATATGTCGGATGGCTGCAGGTTTCAGACGCGCTCTTTTCCTTACCAGGGTACCTAAGGGGACTGGAAGGTTTTTAATGAGGCGGCCTGCAGCCTAACATTCATAAATGGAATATAGTCAATAAATTCCTCATATTTCTCCCTGTTTACTACTCGCACAACCTTAGCCTCACCCGAATACTCGGGGGCTGCGCTACTTCAAAACGTGAGCTCTCGCTCCTTCAAACATAATACCCAGGCGCACTCGAATACTCGGGGGCTGGGTCGTGCAAAATCATACAAAACCACAAGGTTGCTCAATAACATGAGTTGAAGCTTCAAACACCGTAAAAAATTCACAGCCTCACTCGAGCACTCGGGGGCTGTAGAATGCATGTTCTATACAAAGTGTTTTTCATAAACCCCACTCGATACACTCGGGGGCTGCATACATACAAGTAAACAAATATGTACCAAGTACAATGGCAAAATTTACACTCGGGGGCTGTTCCCTATACATAAAACCCTAATCTTCTGGTTCGTCCTTGACTGGGAGAACGGGGCCCATAAGTTGAGCGTTATAACACTCAACCAACACCCTCGCATGTTCGACTGTATCGTCCAGATGCGATTGGGACAAGGACGATCCAGGCACGGGTGTACGTAGCTGCAAATTCGGGCGCTGACTTCGGATGTATGCCATCGTTGCGTTGGCCCCATCCACAAGCTTCTGGGCGATAAAATCTCGAATGGGACCTGCACTCCGGAAAAGCCCGAGCAAAGCGTGGATTCCTTGAGGTTGCGGCCCAGTCGGGAAAAGCGTCTGGTTGATTCGACTGAAGGCCGACCTGCATAACTCAAGCAGCATAGTGCTCCGCCACACTCGATCCTGCAGAGTCGCGAGTATCGTGCTCGGTGCTTATCCAAGCGAAAGTGCTGACGGCCAGTAGTGGGTTCGTCAGTCGCCATGTTCAATTGCTCATCTACGCGAGCCTGCTCCGCCTGGAAATCTTGAACAAAACCTGCAACAACACAAGTTGGGTGAACAAAAAGGAACAGGTTGTGAACTCACAAGATCAAGGCAGTCATGCTTACACTCGAGCTGTCTGTTCACGATCTCCATCTCGCCAAGCACATACTCCTCCCGTTGGTGGGTAAAGCAGGCCTCGCCCTCATCCTTTCCAGCTCGCTGCGGGTATTCTCCAGCTCTTGCTCCAGTTTCGCGAGTCGGGCCTTCATATAACGTATTACTGCGGCATCGTTTGCCACCTGAGCTCGAGATCGAGTAGGGGCACGATGCCGCGACGAGCTGGATACAGTGGCGGCTGGCTGTTTCTGTTCCAAACATCATAAAAGTTTCATAAGAAACTCATCACAAAGCTTAGGCGAGTAACAACACACAGCCTTACAAGCAGAATCATAACGAGGAAAATAAATTCATACAAAGGTAGCAAAAGCACATGCATACTCGCATGGTCATAAGTTTAATTACAAGGCATAAAAAGGCGCGGCTGCCCTACTTCTCAGACATCGACTCCGACCTAGCCCTACTCGCACGGGCGGCGACCTCTGCTGCCCGGCGCTCCATGGTAGCCATAAATATTTCAGCCAACTTCGCGGCTGGCTCGTTCACATGCTTTAGGGACACCAGCTTCCCGCCCGGCTTGCGAGGAAAGTCAGACAGAGCGGCTTTGAAGTCACCCTCTATCCCATGACCTAAAAGGAGTTTGAGGGTGGTCTCTGAGCCGCGTACCGTCAAAGCGCGAGCAAAGTTCGTCATAGTCGAAGTTCCCGGGCCCAGGACGTCGGCGAAGCCATCCACAGTCGAAGGAGGTTGGCTAGACGGGAACACGTCCTTGTACACGGCGCCGAGCGTGCTCGTAGACTTGGCGAGTGCATCCTTGGCTTGGGTGGAGACGACATCCAGGTCGCCGATCGCACGGTCAAGGGACAAATCGCCACTCGACTGGTCTACAGGTGCCGGTGCGCCAACAGCTCCTTCAAAAAAGCAGAAAGAACAGAAAATTTTACACAACATTCAGTGGCAAAAAGAAGTAGACAAAAAGTGAAAGATTCAACTCACCGCCTACGTCTCGGGTGAGGCTCGCCAAGCGCTCAGCATAATTTTTCTCGCGCAAAGCAGCGGAGTTCTTGGCATCATCCAAGGCCTTCTTCGACTCAGCGCGCTGTTTGGCGAGTGCGTCTTCTAGCTCTTTAACCCGGGACTCAGCGGTTGCCTTGTCACCTGAGATAGATGGACAGATGTCATTCACAATCGACAAAGCAAAGACATACAGAAGTCAAACACACTTACGGCTGAGTTGCTCCATGATAGCGCGCAGATTGTCCCTCTCCTGTTCAACCTGGACAAACGCCTTGCCTGATTCCACCAGGTTGAGGTAGAAGGGCTGCATGCACATGGAACAAGCATAAGCTATACACAAATAGTCCCAGAGTGAGGACTCGACAAACGACACTTACGTGTTCAACCCAAGGCGCAGGCTTGGCAGCAGAAGTCCCAATTTGCGGAGTTGACGCACTCGCGATCTTGGCGGCCTCAAGGGTAGTAGCCGTGGCTACTGTTCTCACAACCTCAGCCGCAACAGGGGAAGCTTCTGGCTGATCTGGAGTCGAAGCTCTCTCGGTTGGAGGAGTTGGAGGTCGCACAGTCTCAGCACTGCGAGTGACCGAAAGACATACAACATAAGACAGTACTCAACTCACAAAAAAAATTTAGTACAAAAAGGAGCAAACCTGTGCTCTTCTTCATCATCAGTGTCGAGCTCTTCAAAGTTTGGGCCTCCAAAAAGTAGCTCCCCACCCGACTGAGGAGAGGAGGAGCCGAGCTCAACGGGCTCACGTCCAAAGGAGCAGCTGTGGTCGTAGGAGACGAGCCTGAGTCTCCGTCATCTCTCACATCTGATCCCTTTGCGGGTGAACTCATGGAGGAGGACATAACTTGAGCTGCCCGACGGCGCTTGCGAGTGGGGATCTCGCTCACATCATCAGTCGTGGCACGCTCCTTGTCATGTGCTTCTTCAACCCTTCCTCTTCAACCTCTTCTGTGGGAGATGTAGTAGCCGAAGGAAGAGGCGATTCATCTCCTCCCTTCGCTTCTACCGTCACCTCTGTTTCATGAGTTGGGCCATCTTCAGGAAGAGGAGGAAGGGTTGAGGGTCGAGTGGCCCTGCATACAACATACTGTAGTCGAAATCACAAAGATGCATAGCGAAATAACAAAAGCAAGAGATCATAAACTCGATAGATTCACTAACCTCTGGCAAAGGCTTTTCAGCCCCATAAGGATCGACAGGGCAGTCGACGTTGCAGGGCTCGCTGGACTTTGTGCTGGTGATGGACCGCACGTGCGACACCAGCTCGCTCTTCGACAGCTCCTCCTTGCTCATTCGGGTGCGTCGAGTGCACCCTCGTACTCCCACATTGGGTGGGCGCGAGCGCGGAGCGGCCACACCCGCATCTTCACAAAGGTGGCAATTAGATGCACACCAGTGACGCTGTTAAGCAGTCCTCCAATCGTCTCCAGCAGAGGCGCCGCTTCCGCCACTTCTTCAGTCGAAAGCTCATGGTCCCAGGCCTTCGTCCTAGCGGCTATACCAGCAGTCGAAAAAGCTGGGACCCCATCCTGGTCGACGCGCACATAAAACCACCTTTTCCTCCACCCTTGCGCCGAGTCGACTGGCTTCAGGGCGAAGTATCGGGTGTCGCTGCGCACCTGGATTTGAAGGCCTCCAACTGGGTAGGTTCGGCCGCCTCGGTTGTTGGGCCTGACCATGAAGATGGATTTCCAAAGAGCCCAGCTGGGAGCAACTCCCAGGAAACACTCGCACAATACCATGAAGCAGGCAATGTGCATAATGCCGTTTGGGGTGAGATCATGGATCTGCACCCCATAGGCGTACAACAAACCACGAACGAAATCGTGGAGGGGAAAAGATAGACCCCTAGGAAAGAACTCCGCAAAACATACGCGCTCGTTTGCGCGAGGCTCGGGGAGTACCTCTTTTGATGGCGCGCGGACGGTAAGCTGGTCCGCCGGTGGCAGCAATCCGTCCTCGTGGAACTTCTCGAGATGGGCTGCCTTGAGTGTGGACTTCATCCAGTCACCGTCGCTCTTCTTGAGGTCGACGGCGGCTGCAGATGCGCCAGCCGCAGCTTTCTTCCCCTTCAGGGCGGCCGCGTCAGTCGCGGGCGCGTCGGCGGCAGAGGCTTTCCACTTTGGCGCCATGGCGGTGGTAGCTAGGGAGAACAGAAAGACCTTGGGCGCAAGAACAATGGAGCAGGAGCGCGAGGAAGAAGATGGAACAGGGGCGGCACGCAGAGCAAATGGCTAGTAAAAAACAATGCCAGCGCCGTTTCCCCTATTTACCTCAAATCAAAGGCAATCACAGCCATTCAGATCCTAACCGTGCGTTACGCACGCAATCTCACCGTATACGTGGCAAACGCGGAGGGCAACCGTCGCCGGCCACTCCGCCCACTACGCACGCAAAAAGAGGAGCCATAATCACCTCTCCAGAAAAAGTGGGCCCGAGTGGTCAAATCAAGTCCAAACTGCACCGTCGTTCGGTCAGCTCTGCACAAATGGGCCCACCTATGTGTCACGTCCCATCCATCGCAGCATAACGCACGCCACGCGTGTCAGATGGCGCAGTCGCCACAAAACGTCATCCATGACGTCGTCACAAGAACTTTGATAGAAATACGTTCGAGTCCGCTCAACGCGTGTTGGTCACTCGATTGCCTTGTTTGGTTCGGGTGTGAAAAAGCAATGATAAGCTAAAGTTGGTCACTCGACCGTTCCTTCGGCTGTCTATATTACTCCCATCGGGAGCGTATCAAAAATTTCTTCGACTAAAGATGCTCAAGACAATGATTTTGAGATTATCCTCCATTACAAGTAATAAAGCACAATCTCGGGGGCTACTCCCATCGGAAGCGTTGTCGCGCACCCGATAGGATAAATGTCAAAAGGTCAGTCGACAAATGTATCGACTCCGTTCGTATGCGAAATCATACTCGAAACATTCCTGAGTTGCGTCCGTCGCAAATACCTCGGATGCTGCACGCGTAGTGCAAAGGTAAGACTCGCCGAACTTTCGAGCTGGGCCAAGGACCGTTCCAGCAACGTCAATCCTTATACTTTCCGTGTCAGCAGACATGATGAAAAATCCCGACGGACGCGTTGGGTAAAATTCAAAGTTATACTGCAGATCGACTCAGTAAGACCTCAAGCGGCTTAGTCGAATCTGACCAGTTTGTTCCAGATTCGAGTCCGGGGACTCGAGTTTGATTGAAAGCTAGTAAGGTTTTTACCCGAATGTGTAGTTAACCAGTCCCGATCCGTCGAGTGTACTGGGCCTGCTAAGCTATTATCCCTTGATCATCATAAGCAAAAACCACAGTCGATGAAATAGTCGACATAGCCAACATGTGCTATTCATACAGGAATTCCAATTATAATATACAGAATACAAAGCATATGACGTGCACTTACGAACGAGTCCATGCCCGATTCTTCGAGTCAGACAAGTACTCGGGGGCTACTGACAAGGGTATACATCTCGGGTACCCTACCGTGAGGGTACCTGGTGCACGTGACGACTAAGGCCCAATAGCGAAGAGCCTATTCGAAGCCCAAGACAAGAGGCCCAAGAAGATGGAGTACCTTCCAAGATTAGATATAGGCATAGTCGGTTTAGACTTTCCTTACGTGTAAACTAGGTCGGTTACAAACTCCCGAGACCCAGCCTATTTAAAGGCTGGGAGGGGTGCCGATCTAGGGACAAGCCATACTCAAACCACCAAAGCTCTAGTGAGATCGATACCTCGCCGGAGCTCCCCTGTAATCGCATAATCCACAGAATCAATACCAGACAAGCAGGAAGTAGGGTCTTTACCTCCACCCGAGGGGCCTGAACCTGGGTAAATCTTTGTCTCTGCTTGTCAGCCGACGAAACTACCAGTACTACCACATTCTCTCCCCATAATCACAACCCTAGGTTCTTAACCATGGGATTTGATGAGGGTACACCTCGTCAAACAGTGTTTGCAGTTGGTTGTATTATCAGTGTAAAAGAATGGACCAGGGTCCACAGTTCACTAGTGGTGTCTCTCCGTAAAAGATAACTAACATGCTGGGTGAACAAATTACAGCTAGGCAATTGACAAAATATTGAGCGCATGACAATGCATATATATGACATGATGATTACTATGATATTCATGTGGGCATTACGACAAAATACATAGACCGTTATCCAACAGCGTCTATGACTAATAATCCACCGCCAGGTTGTCATACCGAGTTCCCCGTTGCTATTAAGTTGCAAGCAACGGATAATTGCATTAAGTAATGTGCGTAAAGTAAACAAATGCATTAGACCTAACGGCGTACCCTTAAGCTAAGCATCGGTTATTTTATCCCTAGTGGCAACAGCACATCCACAATCTTAGAAGTTATTGTCACTCTCCCAGATTACCGGAGGCATGAACCCACTATCTAGGATAAATACTCACTCTCGGAGTTACAAGCATCTACTTGGCCAAAGCATCTACTAGTAACGGAAAGCATGCAAGATCATAAATAACATATAAGATAGATTGATAATCAACTTGACATAGTATTCAATATTCATCAGATCCCAGCAAACACAACATGTAGCATTACAATAAGATGATCTTGATCATGATAGGCAGCTCACAAGATCTAAACATGATAGCATAAAGTGGAGAGACAACCATCTAGCTACTGCCATGGACCCGTAGTCCAAGGATGAACTACTCACGCATCACTCCGGAGGTAGGCATGGTGATGTAGAGCCCTCCGGTGATGATTCCCCTCTCCGGCAGGGTGACGGGAAGAGCTTTTGAACCCTCCCGAGCTAGGGTTGACGGCGGCGGCGTCTCTGGAACTTTTCGTGGATAATGGCTCGGGTGTTTAGGTTTTTCGCGTCGGGAAGAATAAATAGGCGAAAGGGCGGCGGCTGCGGAGCCACGAGGGCCCCACACCACTTCACGGCGCGGCAGGGGGGCCCGCGTGGCCCCATGGTGTGGGTGCCACGTGGCCCTCCTCCGTCTCTCCTCTGGACTCCGTCTTCGTGTTGGAAAAATAGGAGGTTCTGTCCAAGTTTCGTCCAATTCCGAGAATATTTCCAGACTAGCTTTTCTGGAATACAAAAACAGCAGAAAACAGGAACTGGCACTGTGGCATCTTGTTAATAGGTTAGTGTCAGAAAATGCATAAAAATGCTATGAAGTGTATATAAAACATGTAACAATTGGTATAATATCAACATGGAACATCAGAAATTATAGATACGTTTGAGACGTATCAAGCATCCCCAAGCTTAGTTCTACTCGTCCTCGAGTAGGTAAAACGATAAAAACAAAATAATTTCTAAGGTGACATGCTACAATCATAATCTTGATCAAATAATACTGTAAAGCACATGTTATGAATGAAGTGATCCAGGTCAATGGTCTATAGTTTGCTAGCAAGTAGATAATGAGCAAACAACTGAATCATATAAGCAAAAACTTTTCATGAATAGTAATTTCGAGACAAGCATCAAAGAGGTTTGCATAAGAGTTAACTCATAAAGCAATAGATTCTAAGTAAAAGGTATTTAACCAACACATAGGAAGATTTAAGTTTCAGCAATTGCTTTCAACTTTCAACATATATATCTCATGGATATTTGTCAACACAAAGCATATAATAAGTGCAATATACGAGCATATAAAAATTGTTGCACCAAAGTTGACACTAGTGTTTGCTTCTAAGATAGAAAGAAGTAGATAAACTGACTCAACATAAAAGTAAAAGAAAGGCCCTTCGTAGAGGGAAGCAGGGATTAAATCATGTGCTAGAGCTTTTTAAGTTTTGAAATCATAAAGAGAGTAAAAATAAGTTTTGAGAGGTGTTTGTTAATTGTCAACGAATCAGAAAATGGAAAGTACAATATGACCCCTGCCAACCAGACTTTTAAGAGCGGCTCCCATGAAGGACGCTATTTCTACCAGCAAGACAGATCATCCCACTTTCTCTTTTGTTTACACATGCAGATATTTCACTGTTTGTCATTGCTTGACTGATAAATCAGGGCAAAAATGTGAAGAGAATTAAGCGGTTAAAGTTGTAATTAATTGGGACTGGGCACCCCATTTGCCAGCTCTTTTTGCAAAATTAATGGATAAGCGGATGTATATGCCGCTAGTCCGGTGGTAAAGTCTGTTTGACAGTTGACATAAAGACATCCACCCCGTCCTCATGTGCTTGGTAAACATTGACACAAAATAGGAGTAATAATGTTTGAATAGTTTAAAGGTAGCACATGAAAAATTTACTTGGAATGGCAAGAAAATACCACATATAGGTAGTTATGGTGGACACAGATGGCATGGATTTGGCTCAAGGTTTTGGATGCATGAGAAGCATTCCCTCTTAGTACAGAGTTTAGGCTAGCAAGGTTATTTGAAGCAAACACAGGATATCAACTGACACAGCAAGGCTTATATGAAAACATATTGCAAGCATTATAAGACTCTACACTGTCTTCCTTGTTAACCAAACCCTTTTACTAGAAAATATCTAGACCTTAGAGATACCAATCATGCAAACCAAATTTCAACGAGCTTTACGGTAGTTTTTCATTAATAGGTTTTAACTACATGATAAAAAAGCTTAAACATGAACTACTTGATAACTCAAAACAATTGACAAGTATCAAATTATCCAATACAATGATCTACAAGAATATGTAAGCTTTTTCCATTATACCATCTACCACATGCAACATTTTCTGTTCCAACCAAACACCAATCAATTTGTTTCAACATAAACTCTCCAAACAATTATAAGTGAAGCAAGAGAGTACTTTCTTTAAGAGAACTAACACCTCTGAATAAGAGATGCATGCAAAACAGGAGCTAAAAGCATGGCAATAGCTAGATAAGAATACTCAACAAGTATAAGTGAAGAATAGGAGTATTCATATGAAAAAGCGGAGCGTGTCTCTCTCCCAATCAGGAATGCTGGGGTCCAATCAAGTTGACCATAAGAAAAATAAAATACTGAAAATAAAAGCACACAGACGTTCTGTAATGTACCTGCACTTAGAAAATGGCAAGGTACCTGTGTATAGTGCAAACCCCTGGATCGTTTCATTTGCACACACAGTTTAAGATGAATATCACAACATTATATCAATTATTACACGAATGATCCAGACTTGGAAAAATAAATAGTTCGATACATCTTTGCATAGCTTATAGCTAGCTCAAAACAAATAAAGCAGCGAAATAAAACTTCAAAGAGCCTCCATCTTCATGATGCGCCACAGGCGAAAACATGTTGGTTGTAGACTCGAAACCCAAACGTAGTCCTTACTCATCGTCAGAAAATTCTGCAACAATTAATAATTTGCAACAGAGTGGGTCAGATACCATTAAAAATGGATCTGGCAAGTGACACTATGTGGACACTTAATGGAATAACTCTATAGCCTATATGCATATTTGGCTGGTGGAGTTCAAGGCTATTTTGCATAAAAGCTAATTTTGCTTAACACTTTGTAAAACACTTTCTTCAAATGTTCGAGACAACATGGCATGAAATCCATAGTCTCGTCTACCCTTGTTCACCCATCAAAATTTTACTTAGAGAAATAAGATGTTGGGAGCCTCCGTTGCCATCCTTGATCAGCTGCTTCAATTGTCCGTAACCGGGGACACGGCTAAGTACTTAGTTTTAACTCTGCAGAGGTTGTGCACTTTCACCATTAGACCCAACAAACCCAAACTATCCTCAAGCACTCAATTTGTGCTAAGGAAAAGGAGAGAGTTGAGACGAGACTTTTCAGAAGCATTTTCCCATCCCATGCCGCCTTGACGCGCTCCCATCTAATCTTCTACCACCACCTGTCAAGTCGGGATGAGTCCACGCAACTTAATCCATCTAGCCAGAGCCCATATGACTAATGGCTGCACTGTAAGCAACTTCACTTAGAGAAACATTGGTCCCTTTAATCCTGGGTGGCAATCCACAAGTGAATAAACACTCAACTCTGGCAGCCATGCAATCCCAAATCCACCCAGGTGATAAATTAACTTAGTAGAATTTAGGCTTTGAATAAAACAAATTTGCATAGCATCAATAATTCTACCAAGTTATCAATAGGATTCTAGACACAACTAGTGTAAAGGAGATAGTAGTTTTTAGCATAGCAATACTATCCTACACATGCATATAAAGAAATACACTAAGTCATGCATAGAAAAATATTTAGGAAATTTATGGGGGGGGTGTGCCACTTGCCTTGGCAACAAGCAGAATAGCAACAACAGCTGCAACAATCCTCGTTTCCCTCCGGAGATTCTAACACAACAAACAATACATAATGAACAAACAACTTTCATAAAACTTCTAAGGAAAATATGTCATGCATGATGTGCAAAATATTTCTAAGGACTGGAGATGCATGCATGCCATGCCATGCCATGAAATAATTCTAAGTTAAAACAAGACAATCAAGATGGTCCAAAAATGACTAAGGACCAAGGTCTTAACACTTGGGTCGAAATTTAACTAAGGACTAAAGCTAACACATCATGTCCAAATTAATTTCTAAGGAAAGTAAACAAAATATGAAGTGCAAAAATTTTCTAAGGAAAAGGTATGAAATCAATAGTTGATAAATTTTCTAAGGACCAACATTTGTTATAGCAAGTACTTAGAATAATTTCTAAGGAAACAACTAAGTTTTCTGGATACTAAAAATTTCTAAGGACAAGTTTAGCACTTTTAATGTGTTGAAAATTTCTAAGGAAAAGTTCTAAGTAAAAGTGTTCTCAAAATTTTATTACCCAAAATTTTTCTAAGGAAGAAATAACACTTTGGTGGGTGAGGTGAAATATTTCTAAGTTATTTTGCATATAAAATGGTCATAAAGACTTAGTCAAATTTTCTAGTCGAAAATATGGTGAAGAATAATTTTAATCAATTTTTAATTATTAAATTAACACCTAAAAACATTTAATCCTAATTAATTATCAAAACGTAGCAATTTACTTTTATAAAAATTACTGAATATTACTACGGCCAGAAATTAGACATATAAAATTATAACAAAAGAAAATACTTTAAAATCTATTTCTAAACTTAAAATATAGCCAGAATATCAATTAAACCACTTTTAAAATTATTCTAAAATAATTTCGTCAAAACCTCAAATTAAGTATATAGAAAGTTTCTACACATTATAAGCTTTCCAAAAATATAAATTTCATAAATTTTGGATAAAGGACTAAAAATTAATAACAAATCTAAAATCCAGGGACCTATCCGTGATGCGCAGGGACATAAACGTAAAGAAAACTGAAAAGATCTTCGCGCTGGAATCCTCCGTCGACGTGGCAGGCTCTGGTTGGTGCGGAGATCTTCGCGGGTCTTCGCGGGCTGAAGCGGGTGCGGACGGATGCGGGCGGATGCGGCGACGCGGACGACGTGGCGACGTGGCATCTTCTTATTGGAGCATACCCCTTCGCGACAAGTTCTAATCTACACCGTCTAAAATCGATCCAACGGCCTAGATCTTCTGGACCAAAAGGTCACCGGTACCTCCGCCGGAGTTTCGCCGGAACTGTGCGGCGCGATGGCAGTGAACAGAGCGTGCGCGGTGCGGCTATTCTACGGCGCTAGGATGGAGATGGAGCGTACCAGATCGATTAGGAGGACGATGCGGGCTCGATGGCGAAGAAGGCGTGGTCGTCGTGCTCCGTAGCTCCCTCGATTGCTCGTCGAAGTTGCAGCAGGCGATGGCGACGTCCTGTCGTGGATGGAGGTGACAATCTGAGGGACAGGGAGATGCACGAAGGTGTCAGGAAGATGCGCGTCGTTGAGAGAAAGCGAACGGGGGTGGAGAGAGGTGCAGAGATGGTCAGGGCTCACCGGTGTTGACGGCGGACGGCGGCGGCCACTGCGAGATCGCGACCGCGATTGTGAGCAGCCTGGAGGCGTTGGGGCTAGGGTTTGGGGTGCGGGAGAAAGAGGAGGGTGCCAGGTATATAAGAGCGGTGGAGATCGAAAACAACCCGCAAGAATCGGGAGAAAAATCGGAGAGGATTTGTGTTCGTCCCGGACTTGTTTCCGTGCGCGAGAGGAAAGGGGATCGGTGACGTCATCGCCTGCGTCACCTGTGGGTCCTGCACGTCAGCGAGAGAGAGGAAAGGTGGGCTCGTGGGCCGCTTGCTGTGCGCGCGCGCGGAAGGAAAGAAATGGGCTCGGCCCAGTTAGCTAGGAGACGTAAATTTTTTTCCAGAGTCGCTTTTTCTTTTCTGTTTTTAACCAAATTCAAATAACTTTTGATTTATAAAACCAAAACCACTCAAACCAAATTCTATACTTTTGTAAAAACATGCCCCACATGTTTAGCATGTATTGGGGATAAAATATTCAAAAACTTTATTTAAATTTGAAATAGGTTTGAAAAGCATTTGCAGATAAAACGCAAATATTGTTTTTGAGACAAATTCTCTATATTTTTATAATTTGAAAACGATCACAATGCAAACAATGATGCAATGACATGATGCATGATGCAAATGAAAAGTTTTAAATTTTTGTGAAAATTGGGATGTTACATGTTCCAAGTAAAGCACATATGATGTGAAAGAATTAAAATGTAGTTTCACTAGAGATGACCTGATAAGTTGCTGATGAAGAAGGGGATGCCCAAGGCATCCCCAAGCTTAGACGCTTGAGTCTTCTTGAAATATGCTGGGGTGATCCATGGGAGCATCCTCAAGTTTAAGCTCTTCACTCTTCTTGATCACATTATATCATCCTTCTCTCTTGACCCTTGAAAACTTCCGCCACACCAAACTCAAAGTAATTCTCATTAGAGGGTTAGTGCACAATCAAAAACTCACATGTTCTATGAGGACACAAATATGACCGTTACTTTTAACATTAGCTACTGCTACTGATATTATGTGAAGCTCTTCACCCTAAAAAAGAATTCCACTCAACACTAGTAAAAGAGAGAATGCGAAAAATAAAAGACAGAATCTGTCTAAACAGAACAGTCCGCAAAGACGAATTTTTTCGAGACACTTACGTTGCTCAGATCGAAAAACTTTAAACTAACGAAAGATGCGTACATATCTGAGGATTACGCACAAAATATTTCAGATTTAAATAATGTTTCTGCGATTTTACAGAATTAAAACGGTGAACAGCAAAAATCCGTTCCTGCGCAGAAATCCAAATCTAGCATCATCTTCCTATTAGAGGCAATACTTGGCACAACAATGCGATAAAATAAAGATACAAAGGAATTGTTACAGAAGTAAACAACTCCTTGACTCAAAAAATAAAAATTGCAGAAATAAAATAATGGGTTGTCTCCCATAAGCGCTTTTCTTTAACGCCTTTCAGCTAGGCGCAGAAAGTAAAAATCAAGTGTTTCCAAGTGATGAAGCATCAACAAAATAATTTGCTCTAACAATAGAATCAAAAGGTAACTTCATCTTCTTTCTTGGGAAGTGTTCCATACCTTTCTTGAGTGGGAATTGATATTTAATATTCCCCTCTCTCATATCAATAATAGCACCAACAATTCTAAGAAAAGGTCTTCCCAAAACAATAGGACAAGAAGCATTGCATTCAATATCCAAAACAACAAAATCAACGGGGACAAGGTTATTGTTAACCATTTTAAAAACATCATCAATTCTCCCAAAGGTTTCTTTATAGTATTATCAGCAAGGTGAATGTCCAAATAACAGTGTTCTAAAGGTGCTAAATCAAGCATATCATAAAGTTTCTTAGGCATAACAGAAATACTAGCACCAAGATCACATAAAGCATTGCAATCAAAATCATTCACCTTCATTTTAATGATGGGCTCCCAACCATCTTCTAACTTCCTAGGGATAGAAGCTTCATGTTTTAATTTCTCTTCCCTAACTTGCATGAGAGCATTAGTAATATGTTTAGTAAAAGCCATGTTTATAGCACTAGCATTAGGACTTCTAGCTAGATTTTGCAAGAACTTAATTACTTCAGAAATATTGCACCCATCAAAATCAAAGTCATTATTATCAAAAGTAATGGGACCATTGTCTCCCACATCTCGAAAAATTTCAGCACTTTTATCCGGAACAGTTTCAGTGTTTTCAGGCAATTTTAAACGTTTTGCAACAAAAGTAGAGACATTGCCAACACCAATTACTTTACCATTGATAGTAGGAGGTTTGTTAACACTAGAGTTTACAGCATTTTCAGTAGTAGTAATAGTATAAACTCTAGCAATACTATTCTTTTTAGCAATTTCATCATCTCTTGCCCACCTAGCATGTAAATCAGCTAACATCCTCACATTATTATCAATTTTAACTTGTATAGCATTGGCGGTAGCAAAGGTATTGTTATCAATAGTTTCAGGTTTAGCTGCCATTCTATTAATCAAAGAAGCTTGTGCTTCAGACATGGATGAAATGCAAGTTTCAGCATTAGAAATCTTAATCTGCAAACCAGAAATTTCCCTATTTAAGTTCTCAAGTTGATGTCCTATATTCTTCAACATAGCAGATTGTTCATTCATAGTTTTAGTAAACAATTGGTTTTGCTCATATTGCGTTTGCATAAAGTTCTTAGTAGCCTTTTCAACTTCTAACATCCTTTCCTCACTAGGCATTCCAGATCTACCATAAGAATTAGCATAACCATTGCCACTATTAAAAGGATAGGGCTTATAATTGTTATTACCAAAATTATTCCTATAAGCATTGTTGTTGAAGTTATTATTTTTAATGAAGTTCACATCAACATGCTCTTCTTGAGCAACCAAAGAAGCTAAAGGAACATTATTTGGATCAACATGCATTTTTCCATTTGTAAGCATAGACATAATAGTATCAATCTTATCACTCAAGGAGAGATTTCTTCAACAGAATTTACCTTCTTACCTTGTGGAGCTCTTTCGGTGTGCCATTCAGGATAATTTATCATCATATCATCAAGAAGCTTTGTTGCAGCACCCAAAGTGATGGACATAAAGGTACCTCCAGAGGCCGAATCCAATAGGTTTCTTGAAGAAAAATTTAATCCTGCATAAAAGGTTTGGATAATCATCCAAGCAGTCAGTCCATGGGTGGGACAATTCTTTACCAATGATTTCATTCTCTCCCAAGCTTGATCAACATGCTCATTATCAAATTGTTTGAAATTCATAATGCTACTTCTCAAAGATATAATCTTAGCAGGAGGATAATATTTTCTATGAAAGCATGTAACACCCTAGAATTTTAATCAGTAATATTATTCCAAAAATGTGGGCCAACAAAAACTTTTGTTGATTATTATGTGTTGTTTGTAAAATTGTTGCTTGTGGTAATTAATTCTTGTTGCTTGTGCTATTTAGTTCTTGCTAAATGTGTGTTGCTTGCTCTAAAGAAAAATATGAATAAAAGAAGAGGAATAAAATAAAAGTTGAAACAAGAAAAATGAATGTGACATGTGTCACACAAATTCTCCAAGTGGGAAACTCAAATTGTTTCAAACAAAATTCAGAGGAATGGTATATGAAACCCCTCATTTGTATTCTTACTACTTATCTCTCCCAAATAATATTTCACACCTATTTTAAAATTCAAAAGTAAAAACAATTGAAATAAAACAAAATGCCATAATTAAAACCCTATGAAAGAAAATGATTCAAAACATTTTATTTTGCAAAGCCAAATTTTGTGGAGCTTCTACATGTTATGGGGAGGCCACACAATTATTTGCAAATTTTTCTAAAATGTTTAAGTGCCCTAAATAAATCCTAGAAAAGCTACTGGACTAAAAAGAAATAAAGAAAAACAGAAAAGAAAAGGAGGCAGGGGGTTTTGGCAAAAATGCCATCGTCTACCTCACCCCCTCGCCCCGACGCACACCGCCGTGTCGCCGTGGCGCGCCTCGCCGTTTTCCTGGCCGCCCAGGCCCCCCCAGCCGCGCTCCTCGTGCCTCTGCGTCCTCTGCGGCCTCTGCACGCCGAGGAGAAGCCCCAGAGCACGCCCCTTTGCCCCAACGGTGCCCCTGTCCCCTCCGCATCGCCGTGGCGAGCTCACCGTCGCCGACCCAAATTAGCGCCCCTCTCTGCACCTCGACACGCAAGGCTTGAGCCAGAGCTTCTAGAACGCGTCCGGACCCCGGTAGACACCACGTCGCCACGATCCCCTGCACCTCGCCGGCAACGCCATGGACGCCGTCCGTGCGCTCCGTCCACGATACGCCGCTCCCGCGCTATAAAAACCACCCCGAGCCCCTCTGGAAACTCCACACCACTCCCTCGACCTCTCCCTCGCTCCAATTCCACCGTGCACCGCCAGGAGGGCGGGCACTGCCGCAGCCACTGCCGCCGTCGAGGTCGAGCACGGCCGCGATGCCACACTCTCCCATTCTCTTCTCTCTGGCCCGTACTCTCTTCCTTAGCGACACCGCACTCACCCGAGCCCTTTTTCCCTCTTTTTCGTGTACAGACGCGACCGCAGGAGCTCGCCGGAGTTCGTTGCCGTGGCCGTGGAAGTCCGACGCCTCGCCGTCGCCGCTACACGCCGTCCCAGCAAGTGCAACTCAGCCAGGAGCTTCCCCCAAGCCGCCGCCGTCGATCTGCATCATCTCCGCGACCTCCCGAGCCCCCTAGGTGAGCCAACCATCCACCTCGCCGTCGCCGGAGCCACGGCGCCGCCCAGAAATGGTCGTCGCCGAGGGACTCGAACGTGGGCCGTTGGATCTTGATCCAACGGCAGCGTACCCCTTCGTTTAGATGTTAGGCTGACGCGCTGGCCCCACCCATCAGCGTTTTATTAATTTCCACGCGCGCACTGTGTCGCTGACGTGTAGGTCCCACTAGTCAGAAATCTGAACATTATCCATAACTCGAAATTCTGTTATTAAATTGAAATACTGAAAAACAGTACTGGACCCAACTTCAAAATTCAATATCTCGAGATTTAGGAATCCAAATAAATCAAACTCAATTGTTCTGGAAAGCTTATGAAATTGTTGAACCAACCCAAGTGGTCTCATGTCATTTAAATAAATTGTTAAAAAGTGTTATTAAAAATACTACAGAAGGTTTAAATTCTAAACTTGTTTGTTTCTAATACTATGTTAGTACAAATAATTCCAAACCAATTTTGCTAGCTTAGTACTGCCATGTATTAGCTTCCCTAATTTTGGTAGAATTATTTGTGCAGTAGTATTTGTTTAGTATTAAGTTGAAGTTTAAACACCCTTCTGCACTCAAACATTTAAATATGTTTAATGGTTAACCCAAATGAATTAGGACCAATTTTTTTAGATCACATTTAGTCATGTTTAGCTACCCCTAAAAGGATATAATTTTAGGATCAACAGAACTTAATTGGTAGCGAAAACTTGATTATTAAATTACTGGATTCAAACAATTGTGTAGGGAGTTTGGTAACCCCAAATGATCCAAATCAAATTGGGTTGTCTTCTACACCTCAGTAGCTTTCGGTAGAAATTTAGTTTATATTTTTGTGACCAACAAAACTCAACTTGTGCAATTAAACATGTTCCACAAGTTTCTACCATAATTTTGGACATAAATAAATATTGTTTAGTTCAATTAATTTGAAACCAAATTGTATTGTTTGATGTGTGTAGTAGCTATTTGTGATGTTTATGGTTGTTATGTTGAGATGATTGCTTGAGTAGTTTAGTGATTGGTTGTATTTGTTTGTTTATTAATTAGACGAGAACGCTGTCGGATTTATCGAGGAAGGAGAGTTTGTTGAATCTGAAGATCAAGACCAAGTCCACTTTGCCGAGCAAGGCAAGCTACTCTCTGAGCTTGCACCTAAATACATATGCATCTACTTTGATCAAATGATTTACTCTTAAGGCAATGGTTTACAAAACCTTTTCAAAAGTATATGGATATTATTTTGCCACCCTATGTAGAAATACAAGGTAGTTTATATAAAACTATAGGATGGGAAACAATGTTGTTTATTCAAAACTCCTTTGAAAATACTTGAGTAATTATGGAATACCAAGATGTCGGTGTTGAAGTGGAGAAATGGAGAATGGTGATGTTTATGAAAAATGCACAGTGTCCTAGTACTATGACTACCAATCTTACCCTGTGCGACCACCTTTACCCCCATATGGGAACGGGGCTTAGTCATGTAATTTGCTCTTATTAGTATGGGATACCTCATCGACGGAGATGACTCCGTTATGCATGAGGGGATGGTCCGAGGACCTACCCCCTGACCCGGGTCCTCACACAAGTTGGTGGGGAGGATAGAAGGTTCCACCATAAACCGCCGGACAAAACTATGAGTCCTCACACTTAGGGTTTCTGACGGGAAACTGGACTGAGTGTCGATGGAAAGTGTCATATGGGAAGGATCCTATACTAGCATGAGCAAATAAGAGGCTATGGTCGGTGGCTCAACTTCGCATACACCTGGTATGGCGGGATGTGGCTGACACGATGAGTTACCGGATGAATGTGGGCTAAAAGCGTGCTACCTCTGCAGAGGGTTAAAACTATTCGAATAGCCGAGTCCTCGGATACGGACAGTTGGAAGGCTGTCCTAAGACCATGTGCAAGTTTTTGAAAGACTTTGAGTTTTAAAAAGAAAATGAAGTGGAGTGTATTCCTTACACCTATACCAACGGATCGGTATGAGGTTGTTGGAGGAAGTGGACCATGACGGGCTATGGTCGAAAAAGGAGGAGTTTTGGAGAAACAGATAAAATGGTGGTTTCTTTAAAAGATAGTTATAAAACTCTTCTTACCTTTTTCAATAAAGGTATAGAGATATTTTAAATAAATAAAAGTTGTAAACTAAAATAAAACTATTGCATACTCATGTTGGGGTAGTTTGCGAGTACATTCAAATGTACTCATATTGGTTTCGTCCCTGGCTATTGACCTAGCCAGACTACGAGGAGGAGCACTACGCCGAGCAGGAGTATGGCGACTTCTACGCCAACTAAGGATCTCCACAAGTCAGCTGCCTGTCGGGTTGTCGTCGTTAGAATATGATGTCTACTTCGCCATAGCTTCCGCTGATATTTTGGTTTGGCCCATGAAGGCACCTATGTAAGACTTGGTCTAAATGACCATTTATGTAAGACTTTTAATTCGGTATTGTAATGGATGTAAAATTTTGGTATCCAATTCGGATTATGTGCAACGGCAGACTGATCACGGGATCGTTGTGTTAAGCATAATCGGGTATTTCGGACAGCTAGTCCGGGGTCCCCACAAAGCATTTTTGCATTTAGTCCATGAATCAATACTATTTCTAGTCAAAGATAGCAACCATTCTTTAGCACGTCCTCTCAAAGAGAAAGGAAAAAGTTTCAGTTTAATAATATCACCATCTACATCCTTATACTTTTGCATCTCACAAAGTTCAACAAAATTATTAAGGTGAGCAGCAGCATCATCAGTACTAACACCAAAGAATTGCTCTTTCATAACAAGATTTAAAAGTGCAGGTTTAATTTCATAGAATTCTGCGTTAGAAGCAGGTGGAGCAATAGGTGTACTAATGAAATCATTGTTGTTCGGGCAAGTGAAATCACACAACTTAGTGTTCTCAGGGGTACTCATTTTAGTAAAATAAAAACAAAACAAAAAGATACCAACTTGAAAATAAAAGTAACTAATTTTTTTGTGTTTTCTGATAAATAAACCAAACAAGACTAAATAAAAATAAACTAAGCAAGACAATAACAAAGTAAAGAGAATGGAAGCGTGAAACTCCCCTTGCAGAAATCCTCTTGCTCCCCGGCAACGTGGAATCAGCACACAACACAATCAAACTACTTTGCCCCAACGAAACAGTGAGGTTGTCAATCTCACCGGCTTGCTGAAAACAAAGGATTAAACGTATGGTGTGGAAAATAGTAGTAAATTGCAGAGAATGAAAAGGAACAGTGTTTGCAGTTGGTTGTATTATCAGTGTAAAAGAATGGACCGGGGTCCACAGTTCACCAGTGGTGTCTCTCCGTAAAAGATAACTAACATGCTGGGTGAACAAATTACAGCTGGGCAATTGACAAAATATTGAACGCATGACAATGCATATATATGACATGATGATTACTATGATATTCATGTGGGCATTACGACAAAATACATAGACCGTTATCCAACAGCGTCTATGACTAATAATCCACCGCCAGGTTGTCATACCGAGTTCCCCGTTGGTATTAAGTTGCAAGTAACGGATAATTGCATTAAGTAATGTGCGTAAAGTAAACAAATGCATTAGACCTAACGGCGTACCCTTAAGCTAAGCATCGGTTATTTTATCCCTAGTGGCAACAGCACATCCACAATCTTAGAAGTTATTGTCACTCTCCCAGATTACCGGAGGCATGAACCCACTATCTAGCATAAATACTCACTCTTGGAGTTACAAGCATCTACTTGGCCAAAGCATCTACTAGTAACGGAAAGCATGCAAGATCATAAATCTCTACTATATAATATGTCTTCAGGTGATGGTCCGTTTTTCACTTTCCGATTTTACCCTTGTGTTGCTAGGTTAATTGCCGAGTATGCCACCGCCAAGTTAATTACCCTTGGGGTACGTCAAAACTAGGTACGTCAGGATGCGGTCAGGATACGAGTCCATCTCCCATACGAGTCATTGAGTTCGAATCTGAAAAGAGCGCGGCTACGATTCTTGCTACTCCTGCGTTAGGTGCAAAAAATAAAATGAAATGATCGGGTTGGCTGTAGGCATAGGAAGGACCAGCGTTGCCGTCACGCACGATCGGGCAGACTTTTTCCGACTGCTGTGCTGCCTCTATCCGGCGCTCCCTGACGTCGAACCGCCGCCGCCGCGCTGCTGTCTGCTGAAGTGCAAGGTCTATTCATCACCTTGTCGCTTGCCATCACCTGCCACGCACGAGAAGGCGAGAGATGTTTGCCCACTGCCAAGCCTGCTCACGTGCCGACATGCACAAGAGCCACAATGGATCGGCTACCTCTGCGCCTTTAATTTTCATGTTCTCTAACTCTGATTGATTTGGGGATAACCTATTGCTATGTACGTATCTTCTAATCATACTCTTTTGTTTTCTAATGTTATCACTACTTTGGTTCTTTTGTTGCCATTATTGGAAAAGTATTGCATTAAAGATGAGTGCAAAATCTAAGATTCTTAAAATAGTTTATATGAATCGGATCATCTTCTCCTTGATTATTGACAGTTTGCCGCGACTTCGTTGTTCTCGTGTGCTATCTATTGCATTAGCTCACAATATGAACACCATGAAAAATCAAAATGGAGCTGGAGGACAAAGGAGCTGACCAAAATTTAGATGGTGGTGCAACTGCAAATAGAAGGGATAGATTGACATGAGAAAATATGAACATTCTTTTTTTGCAGGCTATGAGTTGCGAAGGAGACAAACGGGCGA
This sequence comes from Poa pratensis, assembly GCA_947311845.1. Classification (NCBI taxonomy): domain Eukaryota; kingdom Viridiplantae; phylum Streptophyta; class Magnoliopsida; order Poales; family Poaceae; genus Poa; species Poa pratensis. Next base: position 72,586,598 of record CAMZMU010000033.1, read on the forward strand.
GCATAAATTGAATCTGAGAGCTTAGAATGAGAGAGAAGATGAAACAAGAGAAATAAATCAATATTATCCTGAATAAATATATCAGTTGTTTTTCCTAAGCCATAAGGACATCAACAAATGAGACCAGTCATTATACCGATAGTTATATATGTATATATTATTATTTTGTCCCGTAGCAACGCACGGGTATTATGCTAGTAACATATAAGATAGATTGATAATCAACTTGACATAGTATTCAATATTCAACGGATCCCAGCAAACACAACATGTAGCATTACAATAAGATGATCTTGATCATGATAGGAAGCTCACAAGATCTAAACATGATAGCATAAAGTGGAGAGACAACCATCTAGCTACTGCCATGGACCCGTAGTCCAAGGATGAACTACTCACGCATCACTCCGGAGGCAGGCATGGTGATGTAGAGCCGTCCGGTGATGATTCCCCTCTCCGGCGGGGTGCCGGGAAGAGCTTCTGAACCCTCCCGAGCAAGGGTTGACGGCGGCGGCGTCTCTGGAACTTTTCGTGGATAATGGCTCGGGTGTTTAGGGTTTTCGCATCGGGAAGAATAAATAGGCGAAAGGGCGTCGACTGCGGAGCCACGAGGGCCCCACACCACCCCACGACGCGGCAGGGGGGTGGGGGCCCGCGCGGCCCCATGGTGTGGGTGCCACGTGGCCCTCCTCCGTCTCTCCTCTGGACTCCGTCTTCGTGTTGGAAAAATAGGAGGTTCTGTCCAAGTTTCGTCCAATTCCGAGAATATTTCCAGACTAGCTTTTCTGGAATACAAAAACAGCAGAAAATAGGAACTGACACTGTGGCATCTTGTTAATAGGTTAGTCCCAGAAAATGCATAAAAATGCTATGAAGTGTATATAAAACATGTAACAATTGGTATAATATCAACATGGAACATCAGAAATTATAGATACGTTTGAGACGTATTGGCAGGACCTCTCCACCTCCCACACAGGGCACCGGCGCCGCCAAGACGACGACCACACCACTGCCACGGAGCGCAACTCGCCAAGCACCACCCGTCCACACCGGCGTCCCTACTCCTCGAGCCGCCGAACTGAAGGGGATCGGAGGACCACCTTGACTGCAACCTCCTTAGATCGAGGGCCAGCAGCCCCCATGTCTGCGAGCCGCCAGATCCGAGAGGGGGCACAACTGGGCCCGCAGGGCCCGGGGCCCCTGCCCCGACCCGTGAACGCGAGGCGGCCGGACCACCGTCACGGCCGCACAGCCCAGAACCCACCTCCGAGTGTTCATCGCAGGAGCTGCGGGCTGCGCCGCCGTCGGCCAGAGCCGACCCTGGACGCGCCGCCCCACCCGAACCCCAAGGGAGACTCCACCACCACCAGCCCCGACAAGCCCGACAAAGAAGCGCCGCCCGAAGCCGCAACAGCCACAGCCAGGGCAGGCGGACGCGCAAGAACGCGGCGAAGCCTCCACGCCGCCGGAGAAGCCGCGCCGACGGACCCCTCGCCGAATCCGTCACCCATCATGGCCGCCGCAGCCCGCGCCCTGATGACGTGAAAGCACACGTTCGTTGGGAGACCCCAAGAGGAAAGTATGAAGCAGTGCAGCAGCAAGTTTTCCCTCAGTAAGATACCAAGGTTATCAATCCAGTAGGAGTAAGAAATCACTTCTGAAGGTTGTCAGTGGCGCGCTGACGTGGAACCTGCACACAACACAATCAAACTACTTTGCCCCAACGAAACAGTGAGGTTGTCAATCTCACCGGCTTGCTGAAAACAAAGGATTAAACGTATGGTGTGGAAAATAGTGTTTAATTGCAGAGAATGAAAAGGAACAATGATTGCAGTTGGTTGTATTATCAGTGTAAAAGAATGGACCGGGTCCACAGTTCACTAGTGGTGTCTCTCCATAAAAGATAACTAACATGCTGGGTGAACAAATTACAGCTGGGCAATTGATAAAATATTGAGCGCATAACAATGCATATATATGACAAGATGACTACTATGATATTCAATTGGGCATTACAACATGATACATAGACCGTTATCCAACAGCATCTATGACTAATAATCCACCTTCAGGTTGACATCCGTGTTCCCCGTTGGTATTAAGTTGCAAGCAACGATTATTGCATTAAGTAAAGTGTGTAATGTAAACAATACAATTATCCTTAGACAAAGCATTGCTGTTTTACCCCTAGTGGCAACAACACATCCACAACCTTAGAAGTTGTGTCACTCTCCCAGATTACTGGAGACTGAACCCACTATCTAGCATAAATACTCCCTCTTGGAGTTAAAGCATCTACTTGGCCAAAGCATCTACTAGTAACGGAGAGCATGCAAGATCATAAATAACATATAAGATAGATTGATAATCAACTTGACATAGTATTCAATATTCATCGGATCCCAGCAAACACAACATGTAGCATTACAATAATATGATCTTGATCATGATAGGCAGCTCACAAGATCTAAACATGATAGCACAAGGAGGAGAGACAACCATCTAGCTACTGCTATGGACCCGTAGTCCAAGGATGAACTACTCACGCATCACTCCGGAGGCAGGCATGGTGATGTAGAGCCCTCCGGTGATGATTCCCCTCTCCGGCAGGGTGCCGGGAAGAGCTTCTGAACCCTCCCGAGCTAGGGTTGACGACGGCGGCGTCTCTGGAACTTTTCGTGGATAATGGCTCGGGTATTTAGGGTTTTCGCGTCGGGGAATTATATAGGCGAAAGGGCGGCGGCTGGAGGCACCCAGGGGGCCACACCACCCCACGCGCGGCAGGAGGTGGGCCGCGCCGCCCCATGGTGTGGCTGCCTCCTAGGTCTCTCCGTCTCTCCTTTGGACTCCGTGTACGTGTTGGAAAAATAGGAGGTCCTGTCCAAGTTTCGTCCAATTCCGAGAATATTTCCAGAACAGCTTTTCTGGAATACAAAAACAGCAGAAAACAGGAACTGGCACTGTGGCATCTTGTTAATAGGTTAGTCCCAGAAAATGCATAAAAATGCTATGAAGTGTATATAAAACATGTAACAATTGGTATAATATCAACATGGAACATCAGAAATTATAGATACGTTTGAGACGTATCAAGCATCCCCAAGCTTAGTTCTACTCGTCCTCGAGTAGGTAAAACGATAAAAACAAAATAATTTCTGAGGTGACATGCTACCATCATAATCTTGATCAAATAGTATTGTAAAGCACATGTTATGAATGAAGTGATCCAGGTCAATGGTCTATAGTTTGCTAACAAATAGATAATGAGCAAACAACTGAATCATATAAGCAAAAACTTTTCATGAATAGTACTTTCGAGACAAGCATCAAAAGTTTTGCATAAGAGTTAACTCATAAAGCAATAGATTCTAAGTAAAAGGTATTTAACCAACACAAAGGAAGATTTAAGCTTCAGCAATTGCTTTCAACTTTCAACATGTATATCTCATGGATATTTGTCAACACAAAGCAATATAATAAGTACAATATACTAGCATATAAAAATTGTTGCACCAAAGTTGACACTAGTGTTTGCTTCTGAGATAGAAAGAAGTAGGAAACTGACTCAACATAAAAGTAAAAGAAAGGCCCTTCGCAGAGGGAAGCAGGGATTAAATCATGTGCTAGAGCTTTTTAAGTTTTTGAAATCATATAGAGAGTAAAAATAAAGGAGGTGTTTGTTAATTGTCAACGAATCAGAAAATGGAAAGTACAATATGACCCCTGCCAACCAGACTTTTAAGAGCGGCTCCCATGAAGGACGTTATTTCTACCAGCAAGGCAGATCATCCCTCTTTCTCTTTTGTTTACACATGCAGATATTTCACTGGTATCATTGCTTGTCTGATAAATCAGGGCAAAAATGTGAAGAGAATTAAGCGGTTAAAGTTGTAATTAATTGGGACTGGGCACCCCATTTGCCAGCTCTTTTTGCAAAATTAATGGATAAGCGGATGTATATGCCACTAGTCCGGTGGTAAAGTCTGTTTGACAGTGACATAAAGACATCCACCCCGTCCTCATGAGCTTGGTAAACATTGACACAAAAAGGAATAATAAAGTTTTGAATAGTTTAAAGGTAGCACATGAAAAATTTACTTGGAGTGGCAAGGAAATACCACATATAGGTAGTTATGGTGGACACAAATGGCATGGATTTTGGCTCAAGGTTTTGGATGCACGAGAAGCATTCCCTCTCAGTACAGATTTAGGCTAGCAAGGTTATTTGAAGCAAACACAGGATATCAACCGTACAACAAGACTCATATGAAAACATATTGCAAGCATTATAAGACTCTACACTGTCTTCCTTGTTAACCAAACCCTTTTACTAGAAAATATCTAGACCTTAGAGATACCAATCATACAAACCAAATTTCAACAAGCTTTACGGTATTCTTCACTAATAGGTTTTAACCACATGATACAAAAGCTTAAACATGAACTACTTGATAACTCAAAACAATTGACAAGTATCAAATTATCCAAGACAGTGATCTACAAGAATATGTAAGCTTTTTCCATTATACCATCTACCACATGCACATTTTCTGTTCCAACCAAACACCAATCAATTTATTTCAACACAAACTCTCCAAACAATTATAATGAAACAAGAGAGTACTTTTCTAAAAGAACTAACAGCTCTGAACAAGAGATGCATGAAAAACAGGAGCTAAAAGCATAGCAGTAGCTAGACAAGAATACTCAACAAGTATAAGTGAAGAATAGGAGTATTCACATGAAAAAGCGGAGCGTGTCTCTCTCCCAAACAAGATTGCTAGGATCCAACAAGTTGATCTCAGAAAATAAAATACAATGCGAAAATAAAAGCACACAGACGCTCCAAGTAAAGCACATATGATGTGAAAGAATTAAAATATAGTTTCACTAGAGATGACCTGATAAGTTGCTGATGAAGAAGGGGATGCCTTGGGCATCCCCAAGCTTAGACGCTTGAGTCTTCTTGAAATATGCTGGGGTGATCCATGGGAGCATCCCCAAGCTTAAGCTCTTCACTCTTCTTGATCACATTATATCATCCTCTCTCTTGACCCTTGAAAACTTCCGCCACACCAAACTCAGAATAATTCTCATTAGAGGGTTAGTGCACAATCAAAAACTCACATGTTCTATAAGGACACAAACATGACAATTACTTTTAAACATTAGCTACTGCCACTGATGTTATGTGAAGCTCTTCCACCCAAAAAAGAATTCCACTCAACACTAGTAAAAGAGAGAATGCAAAATAAAAGACAGAATCTGTCTAAAACAGAACAGTCCGTAAAGACGAATTTTTTCGAGGCACTTACGTTGCTCAATCGAAAAACTCAAAACTAACGAAAGATGCGTACATATCTGAGGATCACGCACAAAAATTTCAGATTTAAATAATTTTTCTGTGATTTTACAGAAGAAACGGTGAACAGCAGAAATCTGTTCCTGCGCAGAAATCCAAATCTAGCATCATCTTCCTATTAGAGGCCTACTTGGCACAACAATGCAAAAATAAAGATACAAAGGAATTGTTACAGAAGTAAACACTCCTTGACTCAAAAACTGAAAACAAAAGATAATGGGTTGCCTCCCAAAAGCGCTTTCTTTAATGCCTTTTAGCTAGGCTATAAGATTTTAATGATGCTCTCATAAGAATAAGAGTTGAAAAACAAAAGAGAGCATCAAGAGGCAAATATCAAACACATTTAAGTCTAACCCACTTCTATGCAAAGGAATCTTGTAACAAAATAAATTATTGAAGCATAAAGCAACTAGCATAGAAAGATGAAACAAATAAACTTCAAAACTTTCAACATAAAGAGATGTTTTAGTGACTTGAAAACTTTTACAACCATATTTTCCTCTCTCATAATAACTTTCAGTAGCATCATGAACAAACTCAACAATATAACTATCACATAAAGCATGCTTTTCATGATCTACAAACACATAATTTTTATTAAGCTAAAAAACAGTGGGGTTATTAAACCCACTTTTGACAATATAGTATAATAAATATCATTAGGCAATATAGGACCATCATCAAGAGCATTATCATATATAACATTAGGGAGCACATTTTTACTTTCTGCAATTTCCTTTTCTTGAGTCAAGGAGCTTGTTACTTCAAATTTATCAAAAGGAGATATTTCAATAGAATCATGACATTCAACAATATAGCATTTTCCTCCTTAGGTAGGCATGGAGGGTAATCATATAATGTAAGAGTTAAAGAGTTACTATCATTAGAAGGTAGATCCTCCTTTTGTTCATCACTCTCTCCTCTTTTTCATCCAATGAGCTCAGTTTCAGCAATTTCTTCTCCCACAGGTTCCTGAAAGGTAGCAAGTTGTTCTGGAGAATAAGTTTTCTCAAGAAATTCAGTGATATAAGGATTATCATTGTAATATTCAAGGCAATAACCAAGTATAGCAAAATTTCAGATTTATAAGGAGAATCATCATCGTGAATATAACCAGCAATTTCATAGGCACCTTAAAAACAAAAATTCTTCAGTTTGTTCAAGATTACCAAAGTCATAGTTTCCTTTAGCATAAGCAGCCAAGGTTTCATTATCATTATAATCACATTGGAAAGGGAGGTGTTTATGCCTTCTACAACATAATGATTCATTAAAGCAGTAGGATTCATCATAAGTAGAGCACAAGTTTTAGCAAAATAATTCAATTACTTATTTGTTCCATAAATATTTCCCTTTTTGAGAAAGCGGTATTCCTTATAATAATTTTGTTGTTCCTCCGTGAACCCACTTAGCCAATAAGATTTTGTTTCAAAGAGAGAAACCATTGATATAAGTAAACAACTAGACATAATAACAAACCGAAATAAACTAGAAGAAAACTATTTTTTTTGTGTTTTTGATAATTAAAAGCAAACAAGATAAAATAAAATAAACTAAGCAAGACAAAACAAAGTAAAGAGATTGGAAGCGTGAGACTCCCCTTGCAGAAATCCTCTTACTCCCCGGCAACGGCGCCAGAAAAATTGCTTGATGACGTGAAAGCACACGTTCGTTGGGAGACCCCAAGAGGAAGGTATGAAGCAGTGCAGCAGCAAGTTTTCCCTCAGTAAGATACCAAGGTTATCAATCCAGTAGGAGTAAGAAATCACTTCTGAAGGTTGTCAGTGGCGCGCTGACGTGGAACCTGCACACAACACAATCAAACTACTTTGCCCCAACGAAACAGTGAGGTTGTCAATCTCACCGGCTTGCTGAAAACAAAGGATTAAACGTATGGTGTGGAAAATAGTGTTTAATTGCAGAGAATGAAAAGGAACAATGATTGCAGTTGGTTGTATTATCAGTGTAAAAGAATGGACCGGGGTCCACAGTTCACTAGTGGTGTCTCTCCATAAAAGATAACTAACATGCTGGGTGAACAAATTACAGCTGGGCAATTGATAAAATATTGAGCGCATAACAATGCATATATATGACAAGATGACTACTATGATATTCAATTGGGCATTACAACATGATACATAGACCGTTATCCAACAGCATCTATGACTAATAATCCACCTTCAGGTTGACATCCGTGTTCCCCGTTGGTATTAAGTTGCAAGCAACAGATTATTGCATTAAGTAAAGTGCGTAATGTAAACAATACAATTATCCTTAGACAAAGCATTGCTGTTTTACCCCTAGTGGCAACAGCACATCCACAACCTTAGAAGTTGTTGTCACTCTCCCAGATTACTGGAGACTGAACCCACTATCTAGCATAAATACTCCCTCTTGGAGTTAAAAGCATCTACTTGGCCAAAGCATCTACTAGTAACGGAGAGCATGCAAGATCATAAATAACATATAAGATAGATTGATAATCAACTTGACATAGTATTCAATATTCATCGGATCCCAGCAAACACAACATGTAGCATTACAATAATATGATCTTGATCATGATAGGCAGCTCACAAGATCTAAACATGATAGCACAAGGAGGAGAGACAACCATCTAGCTACTGCTATGGACCCGTAGTCCAAGGATGAACTACTCACGCATCACTCCGGAGGCAGGCATGGCGATGTAGAGCCCTCCGGTGATGATTCCCCTCTCCGGCAGGGTGCCGGGAAGAGCTTCTGAACCCTCCCGAGCTAGGGTTGACGACGGCGGCGTCTCTGAACTTTTCGTGGATAATGGCTCGGGTATTTAGGGTTTTCGCGTCGGGAGATTATATAGGCGAAAGGGCGGCGGCTGGAGGCACCCGAGGGGGCCACACCACCCCACGGCGCGGCAGGAGGTGGGCCCGCGCCCCCATGGTGTGGCTGCCTCCTAGGTCGTCTCCGTCTCTCCTTTGGACTCCGTGTACGTGTTGGAAAAATAGGAGGTCTGTCCAAGTTTCGTCCAATTCCGAGAATATTTCCAGAACAACTTTTCTGGAATACAAAAACAGCAGAAAACAAGAACTGGCACTGTGGTATCTTGTTAATAGGTTAGTCCCAGAAAATGCATGAAAATGCTATGAAGTGTATATAAAACATGTAACAATTGGTATAATATAAACATGGAACATCAGAAATTATAGATACGTTTGAGACGTATCACGTCCCAGCCACCACGAGGGGAGAACGAGAGGGTTCCGCCGCCCCCAACACCGCGCGGGCTTTGCCCGGCGGCGCTCGCCGGTGGCGGGAGGATGGGAGGAGGGAAGGGGCGGATGGCGGCGCTAGGGTTTCGGCGTCTCCGTCGCCCGCGCGGGGGCGACGAGAGACGCGAGAGGTAATGCACCCGCAAGAGAATGAGTCGCGCGCCAAAAAGAGTAGAAAGGGAAAGGAGCCCGCCCGCAGGCAGGAATTTTTTGCGTGTTGCTTCTCCCGTTGCCATGTGGCGCACAGACAGCGGCCGACGCTGCGCCCGACCGCGCGCACGGACTGGGGCCAGCGTGCGCGCTTAACGTAGCGCAAAATTTATTCCGTGCCTGCGCACTATTGTGTCCTTAGAAAGTGTTCTCTCTCTGGCACGTCGGATTCTAATCGAGCGGCTGTAAGAGGTGATGAAGCGGTCGCATAGGCCCAAAAGCAGATTGACTGTTCCAATTTCCCCATTCCACTCCTGTCGTCTCCATCGACAGCTTCCTCATGCTTCCCCTCCCTCAATTTCCAGTTCTCCTCCTTCAATTTCTGTCATCGGCGGTGACGTTCTGGCGGGCAGTGGCCGTATTGACGGGGCGTGGGTGGGGATCCGTGCAATGGTGAGAGAGCGGTGGCCGGGCTTCAACTGGGCGGACCTGCGACCGAGCAGCGGCTCTGGTGGGAGGCGACCGAGCGGGAGGAGCATCGACGGGCGCGAAACTCCTTTCACCACCGCAGGTTGATTTTGGGTTCATGTTCAACTGGTTAGACCTGCAATTTCCCAGATCCCTCTCCCTCCTCTGCTTGGTTCTCTTGTTTGCTTTACCATGGCGACAGTGGTGGATCTACCGTAGTGGCGAGCAGCAGCGGCCTCCCTGTGTCTCTCGGCGATGACCTCTAAATCTAGCCTATATAGGCGCAGGAGCAGCGCCATTGACGAACAACTGATTAGACGAACGTTTCCTGTAGAAGGGGTATGGACAGAGGAGGAAGAAGGGCAATCGAGGCCCGGACTATGGTGCTTAGATGAGTTGAAAAAGGCCCAACCACACACGGTGAGAATGATGGTTCAATCCAAAGAATCAACCCATGAACCCAGGTCACAGCCCCTAGCCTTTGTGTAACTTGTTAATTTCTGAACTTTTCCGGAATGTATGTTCCGAAGTCCAATATGTACTTTCAGCCTATTACATGTACTTTAGATACCTTGTTGGTTTCTAAACATTTTCCAGATGTAGTTTCTAAAGTCTGTCATGTAGTTTCAGTTGTAGTCCGAACATTTTGAAATGTACAAATTGTGAAATTAAAATGCATGTGGTTTCTATAAAGCATTACTTTTGCAATGGATGCCACTAAATTTAGCGAGACGTCATTTGCTTTAGTTTCTTCCTTATCAAAATTGTGGATGTAGTTCTCACATTGGCCTCTCCCATGAATTAGTGTAGTCTTTTGGTTTATCAAATGCATATATTTTTATAGCTGGTTGGTACTTGCTGAGTTTATCAAGTTCGAGAAGTAATTTTCAGTTTGCAAACATATATAATGTATATTTGGCTCATTTTTCCGAACTATTTCATGGGATGTAATTTCGGAATGTATCTTAATTCCAGGATATAATTTCAGGTCACCAACTACATAGCTGCCTGGTAGTTTCTGAATTTGGTTGGAATTTAGTTTTATTAAGTCTGGGATGTAGTTTATCAAGTCTATCGAGTGAGTACATGTAGTTTTTTGTGGCTATTTCGGAGGTTTCGTACACTGATAATTGGAGTATCATATTAATGTAATTCCACTTGTAACTTACTTCCAAGTAGGTCAACATATTTGGATATAGATGTAATTTGCATTTCTCTATGTGGGTTTCTGATTTGCTAATCTTTCTGTTGGTTGTTAACTGTAGGGAAATGCTTGCACTTCCAAATGGAAACTTGCAGGGCCAAGAAACATGAGGCACACATCCAGATGTAACTTCTACACTTTGCAAAACCTTACGCGGAATAGATTCATACAATTGTCACAAGAAAAAGTTGCACACAATAGTGAACAGGTTGTAAGTTTCTACTATATTGGATCATGGATGCAATCCCGGCGCAAAATATGTGTGCCATGTTTCAAAGCGTATAGTCACAAGTGTTCCACGCCCGTAAATTTATTTACGACTGCATGTGTGAGTCATGATTAGGCCTTTTTTTGTCTGCAATGTCAGGTTGAGGAATCACCGAATCACAATGCATCTTTGTTTTCTTGACCAATACAAATCTCTTAATTTTTCTAATAGTTTGATGAAATTAGGATTTCTGGACCAGAGAGATTTCTGGGAAAGTGTTGGGTTGTAATTTTTCTGCAGTCCCTTAATCCGGTGCACACAGGATCAGAAGAGTCATGCCGCGAGCTGTAGACCTGCAGTGCATGAGTTGGTTTGCCAGCCGGTTGCGTGACTGGGTGGACTTTCCAAAAACGAAAGGCGGAGATGCTGGTGCCTGGTGGGGACGCGTAGTCATGTCCTTTCCTATTTTGGGAATGTATTGGTTCAGACATCTGTTTGTTTCTATTTTTGGGAGGGGCACCGTGGAAGACTAAACAGTGCCCGGGCACTGTGTGGCCACGTCCTTAACGTAGTCGTTCCAAAAAAAAAAACAGCGGCAGAGACACCTTCTTGTGGATCCAATAATGTGGCCTACCTTTAAAGCAGCCACGTCTTTTCACACTAACCTAAAGACTAATATTCACATAAATTTTATCGATCCGTTGCAACCCATAGGTATTTAGCTAGTTCTAGAAAATATCGGAACGGCAACTGGATCATTCGCACATCATATCAGGCAAGGTGAGCAATAGCAATTCCCTTTTTACTATGCAACAACCAGAGAAATTGCTGCACTGGTGGACATCGATTCAGTCAGCAGAACTACCTGAATAATAATGCAATGACATACTGATAAAGTCGCACACATGCAACTAATGAAGTATCCCCTCCGTCCAATAATATAAGATATTATTACAACTAATATACTCAATAATAGTTATAATAACATGATATATTATGCGACGTAGGGAATATTTTACAATCCATCACAAAAAAAAATCATTTAGAAATGAGTTTACTCCATACTACTTCCCAAGTATTTGAGGGAGGAGTACGGGCACTGGTGTATCATGCATGCTCTCTGAAGAATTCATACTAATAAGATCTATTTATGCTATTCCTGCTGGCGATTGCCCTCTGCATTGGCTGCTCGACACGGCTGATCAGGCACAACTTCTGTCCCATATCCCCCTCCCCCGGCTAGGCTGCGGACCAGCTTGTATGCAGATGATGCGGCGTTGTTCGTGCGGCCCACGGTTGAGGATATACAACATGTAGCTGATATTTTGAATGTTTTTGGGCAGGCATCCAGGCTGAAGGTTAATATTCAGAAAAGTGCAGTCTTCCCAATCAAGTGTGAGGTGTTAGATTTACAGGCTATTCTATAGCCCTTGCCTGTGGAACAGAAAACCTTTCCCTGCACCTACTTGGGGCTGCCGCTGCACTTTAGGAAGTTGTCTAAAGCGGAGCTGCAGCCTATCATTGACAAAATCGCCATTCGACCGCCGAGATGGAGAGGGAAGATGCTGAACTTTGCTGGGAGGTTGGCTCTGCTCAATTCGGTCCTTTCAACTATCCCTATCTACTTGCTTACGGTGATCAAGCTGAGCAAATGGGCAATAAAGAAGATAGACAAGATTAGAAGAGATTTTCTTTGGAAATTCAAGGCCACGGAAGACAAGGGTGTATGCTTGGTCAATTGCCGTACGGTGTGTAGGCCAAAGGCGCTGGGTGGCCTGGGGGTTCTTGACCTGGACAGGTTCAGCAGGGCTTTGCGGCTACGTTGGAGATGGTATGAGTGCCGTGCTAGGGATAGACTTTGGATTGGGACTCAGGTGCCCTGTGATGCGGTTGATGACTCCTTATTCTCGGCTTGCACTTCTATCTCAGTTGGAAATGGACAGATTTGGACTTCCAACTGGATGAATGGCCTGTCGCCGGCCTCCATTGCCCCGTCTATTTTCCGGCTCACAAGACTGAAGTCGCTTACGGTGGCACAAGCTCTGCTTGCTGATCGTTGGATGACTGGGCTTCATCGGATTACCTCGGAGGAGGAGCTGAGAGAGTTTACCTCTCTTTGGATTAAATTGCAGGACTTCCATGCCACGGAGGAGGAGGACCAGATCACTTGGAACATCTCCAAAACAGCTGTCTACTCGGCCTCGTCTGCCTATAGCTTGCAGTTCGTTGGTTCCTTCTCGCAAATCAATTTCTTGCGTCTTTGAAAGGCAAGGGCTCAGCCCAAATGCAAATTTTTCTTGTGGTTGTGGCTTCGCGAGCGGATCTTGCGGACGATCAGCTGCAGGTCCGCGGGCTTGACCATGGCAATGCTTGTCACCTGTGTGAGCAGGAGGCTGAAACAGCAGCGCACCTAATCCTCTCTTGCTCCTTTGATAGAGGAGTTTGGAATCAGCTGACAGCTTGGATTGGAGCGTGGGCTCTAGATATTCAACCTGGACAATTCATCAAGCCTCAAGACTGGTGGGATGCTATGCTCTCTGCCTTATCCAAGGATGAATTAACGGTGGCAATTTATGGTGTGTGGCACATCTGGAAAGAGCGTTGCCGGCGAGTTTTCAGCAAACAAGCTTGCAGGAAATGCAGATTTGCGAGATAATGGTCAAAGATGATCTGCTGATCCTCGGCTCCTACCTCATCGAGCATGACCTGTTGGCAGTCCACCCGAGCCAGGCGCCGCGCCTGACAGTGGCAAGTAGTTCACCTATGTGTACTTGTAGTTTTTTCAGTTTTTTTCTCTGTGTGTTGACGTCAGTTTCTCCCTGACTTGTAACTGAACCTTTCTCTCCTCTTAATTGAATCGGCAGAACACCTGCCTAATTGCTTCAAAAAAGTATCTTCACTATATGCAATGAACTAACACGAACGGAGCTTGTTTTGACATCCCTGAAGAAACAGATTCGATATATTAAGTGAAATTGCCGCGGATTACTTATCCTATACATTTTTCATTGCACAAGAAAAACAGTAATAATCAGAGAAATTGCAGGATCACATCAGCAAAGCACCTGATGACAATATCACTCCTGAATAATTGGGCGAAAGTGCGGCAGAACTAGTTATGACTCCATGAAAATAAGCTACTACTAGTTTAGGATAGACATAATGTAACTATATAGTACCAAGATAACTAATTGAAGCCATAAATCCAGAGAGGAGTGCTGAAACCAGCTGAGAACTACTGTACCTGACGCTATAAGCAACGATCTAGGGGAGATATTATTGATCGAGCTGCTATTGCTAGCACAATGAGCAACGATCTCTGAAGGGAGACGAGGCACCGAGCCCAGGCTGAACAGCTCCTTCAGGACGGAGGGGCAGGTCGCGCTCAGATGATCGAAGCCATTGCTAGCCATGACCGCCTCCAGGTTCGCCGGTGAGCGGCTGAGGAAATCGAAGCATGCCTCCTTGAGCCCGCGGCAGCCGGCGGTTCAGCCAACGCGAGGATGTTCGCCGTCGTGCTGACGTCGATGCTCCGCACAGCCGCTCCTCACAGAGCAGCTTCAGCCTCTCCATGCCGTACCGGTGCGCCGCCACGAGCAGGTGCTGCGCCAAGGCGGCCTCCTCCTGCTTCGTTGTCGTCTCCGGCAGGGACAGCGAGTCGCTGTACATGAAGTACAGCAGCGCCTTGAAGACCCGCGGCTCCATCTTTTCCACGCGCACCACGCCGGCGACAGCGCTGCTCTGTTCGAGGAGCTGGGCACTGAACGCCGGGGACCGCGCTGCGAGCAGCCAGCGGTGCGCGACGAACCTCTCGCCGGCCACCTCGAACGTGGCGTCGGCGCCGCTCCCGGTCTCGAGGAGGGCACGGAGGCACCGCTCCAGGTCGGACAGGGGCACGGTGACGAACGCCCTCGGCACGGCCGGCCCCACCTCCTCGGCGCGGAAACCGTTGATGACGACGATTTCGCACCTCACGAAAGAATCACCCATGAGATGCTTCTCCAGATCTGCTGTCTTGATGAATTTCGCCCACCCCTACGTTCCGTAGGTACCGAGCTACCCTCGCTTGTCTTGATCGGTGCCGTCTTCGTCTTCTTGGGGAAGCAGGGCACGAGGCGGTGCTGCTCCTCCGCCGCGGACACGATGCTGAACTGGATCCGCGCCGTCACCGGGATGGCCACGCTCTCTTCAAGGACGAGGTAGAGGGAGACGTAGCTCAAGCTGAACGCGTCGATGCCGTTGGGGCAGTACAAGATGCTCCATCGGTGGCCGGCGACGGTGAACGGGCGGGACTTGAGTCCCTTTCCATTAGGGAAGCAGCTCTTGGTGCTGGAGTACCCCTCGATCTTGAGGAGGTGGTGCCCGCTCTCTGGCCGGGTCGCAACATGCATGCACGTACGTGCACCCATTTTATCACATCTCAACATACGTCCAGTAAATCGGAACCATTTCCAAAAAAAAGAAGAAACATTTCAAAAAACAGAACCATTTTCAAAAACAATCGGAACCGTTTTTTAAATCCGAACCATTTTAAAAAAACTAAATTTTTTCAAGAATGAATACTTTTCAAAACCGGAACCGTTTTCCAAAATCGGTACAAATTTTAAAAAGAAACATTTGCAAAACTGAACCATTTAAAAAATATATTTTTGGAAAATTAACCATTTTCAAAAATTAATATTTTTCAAAATCAGAACCGTTTTAAAATATGAACATTTACAAAATCGAAACCATTATAAAAAAGGAACCATTTTTTTCATTCGGAACCATAATAAAAAATGGGAACATTTTTTTTGGTTCGGAACCATTTTCAAAAAGGAACCATTTTTCCGGTTCGGAACCATTTTCAAAAAGGAATCATTTTTTTTCATTCGGAACCATTTTCAAAAATTGGAACCATTTTTCCGGTTCGGAACCATTTTCAAAAAGTAACCATTTTTTACATTCGGAACCATTTTCAAAAAACGGAACCATTTTTTTTCATTCGGAACCATTTTCAAAAAAGGGAACCATTTTTTCGATTCGGAACCATTTTTAAAAAGGAACCATTTTCAAAAAGGAACATTTTTTAAAAACGGAACCATTTTTTTCATTCATAACCATTTTTTCGATTCGGAACCATTTTAAAAATCGGAACCATTTTTTCTGTTCGGAACCATTTTAAAAAGGAACCATTTTTTTTGGTTCGGAACCATTTTCAAAAAGGAACCATTTTTTTTTCATTTGGAACCATTTTCAAAAATTGGAACCATTTTTCCGGTTCGGAACCATTTACAAAAAGTAACCATTTTTTTCATTCGGAACCATTTTCAAAAAACGGAACCATTTTTTTCATTCAGAACCATTTTCAAAAAAGGGAACCATTTTTTCGATTCGGAACCATTTTCAAAAAGGAACATTTTTTAAAAAACAGAACCATTTTTTCATTCATAACCATTTTTTCGATTCGGAACCATTTTAAAAATCGGAACCATTTTTAAAAAGGAACCATTTTTTTTGGTTCGGAACCATTTTTAAAAAGGAACCGTTTTCAAAAAAGAACCATTTTAAAAAATTGGAACCATTTTTTAAATAATTATTTTCCAAAAAATGAACCTTTTTAAAATAAGGGAAAATTAAAACATAAAAAGCAAAAAGGAAAAAGTAAAACAAAAAAATAAAACCGAAAAAGAAAACGGAAAAGAAAACATAATCAAAAAGAAAGAAAAAAAGAAAGAAGAAAATGGAAAAAACAAAAAACGAAAATCCAAAAGAGGAAACGATATAAGGCGAGAAAATGTTCTATAGACGTGAACGCGTGTGTAGCTCAGTGGCCAAGCCACCACGTTCTCGTACGTCACGACCAGGGTTCGACCGCCGGCTGTGCCGCTTAGTTTCTTCTATTTTCTGCTATTCTGAAGTACTGACCAGAGATAGCTAACGGGCGAGCTCTAGTTAGGACTCGCAGAGGGCGATATATAGGGTTTGCGCATCGTTAGATCACAACCTGGGACTGACCATTTTGTTAAGGGGTGCCATTTTTTTACGGGTATTAGCCTAAGAATATGTTAATGAGTGTAGTGGGATGCACGTCAATTTTCTTTACCCTCTAATCTTACAGAGATCCGAATTCATTTCGATCCATAACCCTCGTGTGACTCTCTCTTAAGTTGGCAATAAATTAATTATCGTAGTTATCGTACATTCTATGTCATAGATACATCATGTCAAAATGGTGTCGAATATGCGCATATGACTACGGTTGAACTTTGGAGTATGCAAAGAGTTAGGTGTTGGAGTCGAATAATTGTAAATTGATCTGTTACATAAAAACACCTTTGGTAGCCATACAAAGTAGACAAGCTGGTAATTAGACACAAGATCAAGGAAGTGACGAGCTAGACGTGTGTGGCAGGGGTGACCTAACCGGCCATGACGGGGTGGTCGAGATGAATCTAATGACCTCGTTGGGATTATCGTCTATTGTTTTATGCCTTGTATTTCCTGCAATAGTGTAACTATTTATAATTCTAACAAGTCACATATTTTAAACTTTTGATTATTTTGCCATAAGAAGAACTTTAGATTAATTATTTTGATTTTAAAACACCTATTGTTTTGCATAAAAAAGTTAGAGATCTACGGTTTGTCATTTTTGTTTAGCTCAAACTACAAAGTATTCGCACATGTGTGGGATACATCATTGGCTACATCTCAATTTTTTCGTATTTTTCTGAAACTTGTAAAATATGTTTTTGATTTTCTTTAAGTAGCAGGAGTTCTAGAGCCAAAAATCTCCACTCGCAAATTGCATGTTTCATGTACATATGCACTATCTGCCAATTAGTTCGGTTGGTCTGGCTATTCTTCGTGTCGTGCTATGCGCATGCCGACACCTCTAACTAATGACGGAGCCCTCCGAAAATACAGCCTCAACGTTTGTTCGATTCCTCCAATAGCTGCGACTACGATGATTCCGAGACGATAAAGTAATGAGGATGACCAGGGATCATCGGATCTAGCGCCGACGGGTCTTAGTCCAATCGGATTCGTGGTCGACGGTGTCAAATCAATGAGATCAGGGACACCATGGATGATGGTACAATTAAGTTTTATTTTTATTTTTTCAATGTTGCTTGCGTCTTTAAATATTGTACCAAAGTCGCACGAGTTTTGCTGAGAAAGCACATGCGAGATGTTGCAACGTTTTGTGACAAATTTGTGTTTTCCTAACTTGCAAAATAGTCGCGATGGTAAAGGGTAAACTGGAAGAATCTATATAAATTAATTATTTTCAATGAAAAACTCCTAGTAAAATTAATTTGTTACCAATACACATTTCTGCACTGTGTTAAATATTTATATCATCGAGTTATCTGTCTAGTATTTCAATTATCTTGTCCCGTGCATATATGCCATCTATGAAAATACTATTGCATGTACTTCTTACCAACTAGAGTAACAATCCAGTTTGCTAGTTCCTTTGTGTTTTTACCAGAGCCTATCCCCACCGTTTTAGGCAAAATGGTGATAGCAGTTGTCAGGCAGGGTAACATTCATATGTAGCACCTTTAGGACACGTCACAGTCTCTGTAGAAGTTCAGCGGTCAAGGGATGAATCGGATCAATTCCCACTGTAGTATCTCTGCAGACCCTTCTTCAGTTCTTCTCATCCCCGTAGAATTCCTTCACTAATCGAGTCGACGCCATGGCCATGACATAGGCAAGCTAACCACCAAGGAGACGAGAAGTTGGGAAGACGGACAGGTTCAGTGGTAGGTGCAAGGAGAGGGATCAGCAGCAGGGCCGGTCCGCAGATATTGGAGGCCCTGGGCCGAGATGGCATCAAGGGGCCTTGTGCACACTTTTTTTAGAAATGGAGGCATCCCAGCCTCTGCATAAAAGTGATGCATACGGCTTATTTTCATTAATAAAGACCCGAATCCAGATCACTATTCCTTCAGATTTTTTTTACTATATTGCAATAACAATGTAAATAATTAGTAGTACATTATATGCACAGATGCATGACCTCTAGTACGAACTACATATTTTCTATCTATATGTTTCTACCAATTGCTCCTTGTCTACCCACATGTCTACCTTCCATTTTCATTTATCATAGCGGACAAATACTTTCTAGGAGAAACATTATCACACAAATTGCATCAAACGGCCAAGACGAGGAATGGAAATACCTGTATGTGGCTCGATCTGGATGTTGTTAGTTGGCTCCTAACCAAGAACGAGAAGACCTCACTCTGAAAAGATAGATAATGATTTGAATGATCCTCCCCTTCCCTTTCTTTCGAATACTCCCTCGAATCTAGTTAGTACCTCTAGATTTTAAGCATAAAACGGAAATTTCGTGAGTAACTTGATCTGTTTGCCTTTGAAAAAATTGAGGAGAAGCGGAGAGCTATTTGATAGAACTGAGAAGAGGATGGAAAAACGTATACCATCCTAAACAACTCTATGAGAGAGACGAGTTTAATTGTTGAGAATCGGAGAGAAGATCTACATGCGAATGCACACTTGGTCTCCGTTACGATAAGGCAGTGTTGTTCTAGGAAGTCGAGACATCGAGGCAAACAATTGGAGGAGTCAAAGTCGAGGAAGCAGTCTTCTGTTTTTCTGCTGACTCATTTTTATTTTCACACTGTGTGATCAGTGATTTGTAATAATGCAATACATTGCAACTTGGGATCTGGATACCGTTTCATCTTTTAATTAAAGAAAAAACGGCCTTGTGCTTGATGAAGAGACTGGGGCGATGCTCCCATTTCAAAAAAAAAGAGGAAGCAGTGAACTAGACTATTTTCTTTCAGTAGTTCTATTTCCGAGTACTAGACTATCAGGCCTAATTAATACAGACGTACTAGAAGGAAGGTGTAAAGTAAGAGAAATACACCCGGTGGGTCCTCCTCCCTGTCGCCCGGGCGATCCGTGTCTGCGGAATCACTCACGTGTTGGCACTTGTCATCTTAGTTGGCCCGGCCCAATAATTCCTGCCCTGTTTCTTTAGTTGTCGCTCTGCGAGCATAAGTGCACACACGGCCACACGGGTACACGTCGCGCTACTTGTCAGCTACAAGCGGAGCTCTGCTATTTTTTTAGAGAGTACGCAAAATGCGTACCTTATTTATATAGAAAAAAAGAGAGCACATCAAGTACAACTCATGACAGTATCCATTGCACCAACGTCTGTCAGAGCAACACCACTCCACTCCACACACCTAAACCCTAGTGGACTACTCTCGCAAAAGAGTTACTCCCTCCTAGACCTGCTTTCTCCACAGATCCCACTCTGCAATGATCTGGTCCACCAAGCCTAACATAGTGAATTGTCCGCGGGTGTTCTGAAATGCTCTTGCATTCCGTTGCTTCCAAAGACGCCAAGCTGTCAGTATTACTAGGGTATCGAAACCCCTCCGCTCCTTCTTTGTAATGCCTCTGCGCTCACGAAACCACCAGGACTATAAAGTGTCCGTTAGCTGAGGCAAACCAACTCCAATCCGCATACGTTGGAAAACCTCAAACCAGACCTGTCGGGAGTAGACACAGCCCACCATAATATGGCTGACGGTGTCCACCTCTTGCAAGCACGTGTAACAAGCAAAGACCACATGTTGTAGTCCATGTCTCACTCGGCGATCCGAAGTCCAAATCCTGAGCTGGAGTGCCAGCCAGGTGAAAATACGACACTTGAGCGGCGCCCAGCTCCTCCAGATGTAGCTAGCACCTTCCATCCTCTCAAAATCCTGGCAAAGAGCCTTATAAGTTTCTTTGGCTGAATATTGGCCAGATGATGAGCAGGTCCATGTGAAATGATCAGGGCTGTTCGGGTCTCTGTCCAAGTTGCAGAGACAAGTGAGCAAGAAGAAACACTGCACTATTCCTTCTTCCGACAACAGCCCTTAACATCTTTTATCCAATTGTGCTCTTGTAAGGCCTCCCGAACGGTCCTCTTGTTTGCACACAAATCACTGACCTAAGCAAACACCAAAGGCACCATGCTGGACAGAGATCTTCCCCTCAGCCAGCTATCTCGCCAAAACAGAGTGCGGGCTCCATCTCCCACATGAATCTGCACAAAACGATTGAACACCTGAAGAGCTTCTTTATCTTGCATCATTGGTAGGCCTTGCCAGGGTCTTGTTGGATCTGTACGCTTCTTTATCTTGCATCATTGGTAGGCCTTGCCAGGGTCTTGTTGGATCTGTACGCCTGAGCCAGTCCCATCTACTCTCTCCGTTCCAAAATAGATGACTTCCATTTGTTAAGATACTGATGTATCTAGACTTGTTACACATTTAGATACATCCGCATATAGACAAATGGATACATCCGCATATAGACAAATGGAAGTCATCTAATTTGGAACGATACATCCGCATATAGACAAATGGAAGTCATCTAATTTGGAACGGAGGGAGTAACTCGCAACAACAATCCCTGCAATTTTAGATCTTTGATTCCCAACCCTCCATGAGAAGTCGGCTTGCAAACCTGGTGCCAGGCCACTAAACATTGCCCACCGTTTAAACAACGCCTGAGCTCTGCTATTTAAGGTGGTCGTTTCCTTGCTCCGTCATCGAGGTGGGACTAAAACAGCCTAGCTTCGTTCGTGCTCCACGTTTGTCCGGACTGTTTCGTCTACTTTCCATTGAAACGGTAATCTAGCTCAAGTATGCTTTACCATCTTCTCCACAAAAAAGATGGGTACATTGATACTCATGGCCTGGTGATGACCCGATACATGCGTGCATCATACGTTACTTTAGCTTAGTACCAGTTGCTTATACAATTAAGAAATGACAAGTACATGTGCGTATTCTACAAGTTTGTGTGTACGTTTCTTTTTCTGTGATCAACTAGTCTGGACGCTCCGATGTGCCGTATACATACAAATACCCTGCAAATAAATTATAGCTATTAATGGAACAAAATTACATCAGCTTTATTTAAAAAAGGGACGAAATCATGTTTCGAGACAGGAACCAAATTTTGGCACTTTGAGAAGATTTTTTGTTGACACAAAGTTCCGGTGAAGTAAATCATAACTATATTTTGGACTGCTTGGAACGAAATTTAGTGCCGGTGAAGTAAATCATGACTATAAGGACAATAAAAATTTACACTAAGGGAAACTAAATTGTAACTCACTTGAAAAAAGTGTCTGGGGAACAAATCATGTCTTCACGGGAAACAAAAAAATAGTGTCGAAGGAACAAATCATGTCTACATGGGGAACAAAAAATAAGTGTCCAATTAACAAATCATATCTACGTGGGAAAAAAAATAGTGTATGAGGAATTGTCTTCACGGGATCCCCAAAAATAGTGTTCGAGGAACAAATCATGTCTACACGGGACAAAAATAGTGTCTGAGGAACAAATCATGTCTAGACGGGAACAAAAAATAGCGCCCCTCGAAGGAACATGTCTACAGAGGGAACAAAGAAAATAGTGTCTGAGTAACAAATCATGTCTACACGGGTAACAAAAAAACAGTGTCCGATGAACAAATCATGTCTACACGAAAAAAGTGTCCGAAGAACAAATCATGTCTACACGGGGAACAAAAAACAAGGGCGAGCAACAAATCATGTCTACGAAAAAAAAGGTCCGAGGAACAAATCATTTCTACACGGGGATAAAAAACAGTGTGTGACGAACAAATCATGTCTACACGGGAACAAATAAAAGTGTCCGAGGAACAAATCATGTCTACAAGGGGAACAAAAAAAAGGTCCGAGGATCAAATATCATGTCGGGCAACAAAAAAACAGTAGCCGAGAAACAAATCATGTCTACTCGGGGAACAAAATAACAGTGTCCCAAGAACAAATCATGTCAACACGGGGAACAAAAAAGTGTCTGAGGAACAAATCATGTCTACACGGGGAACAAAAAAAGAGTGGCCGAGAAACAATCATGTCTACACGGGGAACAAAAAAAGACTAATGGAACAAAATCACAACGCGTGCGAAACAAAAACTAAAAAAAGGAGGAACAAAAATTTAGTGATCGTGGAACATGAATTAAACCAAGTGGAACAAAATTTTAGCATCCACAAAACATATAATGACTAGAAGCGGAACAAGAATATACCCAGATTGGAACTAAATCTTAAAGAATGTGAAAAAATACACGAGCATAAGAAGAACAATAATTGGAACATACGGAACAATAATCAAGAGATTGAAGAAGAAACATGAAAAATAAATATGAAAAAGTACAAAAAAGAAAAGAATGAAAAAAGAAAAGAATATAAAAAGGAGAAAAAGAAATTAAGAAAGAAAATATAAGAAGAAAATACAAAGTGGCAGCAACATGCACCTATACGTATTGCTTTTGCTCGCATTTCCCGAATTGTCTCGGCAGCGTACGTACGGAACAAAGGCTAGCACATGTTGTCTTCTGACGATGGAAAATTGGGCCGGCCCACTTCTGAATCTCCTTTAGCGAAACGGTGGTAGGGATCGCTCGGGCGATACCGAGTGTTTCCCCTCCCGGTGGGGGCCTAGCGCGACTGCTCTGTTGCCCCGCCCTATGGGCCGGGACTGTCAGCAAGCTGCAGCTTGGGAAACAGGACATCCAAACCGGTCGTTGTACCGGCTGCCGGAACAAGAGAGGAGGAGCAGAGCTAGAAGGAAGAGGACTCAGGAAGAAGAGGGCCAAGACCAGCTATAGGATTACCCAGCATCAGGAGGGATGGATCACGAAGATCACTACGAGATCAAACCAATCAAGTTTACTATCTTATAACTGGAGGTAAAACCATGAATTAGGGGCATCAAGGATCAATATTTAAGGCATATACTTGTTGTGCTTTGCTGAATGTTTATCTAGTGAATAAAAGATGAACCCTCAGTGTTTCTTTTTACATCATCATAGATTTGCTTCAGTCAAAGATATATATGTTTTTATCTTACCTCTGAACCTATTTATTTATAGCTGAACATGTTAGTTTCAGATGCTTGACATGATCAGTAGCTGGGAGAGAATAAAAATGTGAAAGTTTAGGAAATGTTGCCACCATGAAACATACCTACTGTGGTTTTGTAACACAAGGCTAAGAGGCTTGCTCTCGAGAAATTAAAATAGCTTTTGGTTGGAGTGCTTGTTGTTCTGGACAGAATGTTCAGTAAACTGAAAACTGTACCAAACTACTGAGTGGGTGTTCTGTGCTGACACGAACACTTATTTGCTGATGCTTACAAGCACACTCTCTGAAATTACATAAAGCACTTGTTTCTGAAGTTAGAACTTCTGTAGTTAGTGTTATTATTAATTCTTTGCCTGTGTAGAAAACGTAGTGTTTAGAAATGCCAGTTCAAACATACACACCAGATTACCAGAAGTCTATTTTCCATCTAACACTATTCCCTGTAGTGTGTCCATGTGTTTGCTAACTGAGCCAAACTACTACTAGAAGTCTATTTTCCATCTAACACTATTCCCTGTAGTGTGTCCATGTGTTTGCTAACTGAACCAAACTACTCAGAATATTATCTACTATACCTACTTATTTAACAAGTACACCTGCAATACTATCTCCGAAAATGCAGTGAACCCGGCTTATCTTGAACTTGGGACTGTTTGGTGTTTTCTCTGTATATGGTTATCTTTTTTTTTTGAAACGGGGGGCAAAAGCTTTGCCCCTTTTCAATTTATTAAGCAAGAAGTTTGTACGTTACAAGAAAGTGTGTGGAAAAGAACCACCCACACACCATTACATCCTCCACAAGCCTATTCTCCCGGCATTATTTCACTCAAACATTTTGCACCGGCGATGACCCAAAGCCTAGCCTCCTTCTTAATCTTGTCGAGTATGACAAAAGAGGGGGTTTGCTTATTGCGGAAAACACGTGCGTTTCGTTCGTTCCAAATTTTCCACGAGACTAGGAGCGCTAGGGAAGATAGCGCCTTTCGGTTTGGACCGCTAGCCAAGCGGGAGCACCATGCCTTAGTGTTGAGACCCGTCCAATATTGAGGATCGAGGGCATGGATGCCCAACCATTCTCGAATTGAACCCCATAAGCGAGTGGTGTATCGACAAGTCACAAGAAGGTGATCCACGGTCTCCGGGGCCCTTTTACATAGCAGCAAGACCCACAATTTTGCCAACCTCTCTTGGCTAGACGGTCGGCCGTCCATAGACGGTTTTGGAGGGCTAGCCAAGCGAAAAAAATTATTTTTGGTGGAGCCCAATTCTTCCAAACGAGCTTGTTCATGTCGGAGGAGGTAGACCCAAGGAATTGCGCCTTATATGCGGAGGCCGCCGTGTACACACCACTTGCCGTGAACTTCCAAACAATATCATCCTCCACATTTGCATCAAGTTGGACGTCCCTAAGGAGTAGCCAAAGGTCGAAGAATTGGCGAGCATGGTCAAAGGTGAAAGCATGATCCATGGCAATCTTACTAATCCACGCATTGTCCTTTAGGGTGCTTGCAACGCACCATTTTTTCCTTGTGGAAACCGCATGGACAAGAGGGGCTATCTCTCGTGGCTTTTTCCACTAGTAGGAATGGGCCTATAGCCACCAGCCTACCGCTGGCGTACGGCCCAATGCGTCCGCCAGCGCTATTACCGCTGGCGGGCGGTTTACCAAGCACGCCACGGGTGCTTAACTTACCGCTGGCGGACGTCTTAATGTGCACGCCAGTGGTAGTATCAGGCAGGTGCCACGAGACGGGGCTAACTACCGCTGGCGGACGGCATCAGCGCCCGCCGGCGGTACCAAAATTACCGCTGGCGGACGGTTTGGCGTACCCGCCAGAGGTAGTTGGCTCGGCAGGATTCGAAAATGACCAAAATACCGCTGGCGGGCACGACAAACCGTCCGCCAGGGGTCACTGACGTCCCGCTGGCGGATGATGTCTACGCATGCTTCTATTCTTGTAGACAGTGTTGGGCCTCCAAGTGCAGAGGTTTGTAGAACAGCAGCAAGTTTCCCTTAAGTGAATCACCCAAGGTTTATCGAACTCAGGGAGGTAGAGGTCAAAGATATCCCTGTGGGGACCCCGGACTAACTGTCCGAAATACCCTTGTGCCTACATATCAGCGATCCCATGATCAGTGCGTCGCTGAAGCACAATTAAACTTGGTAACCAAAGAACATCCATACATACCGAATTTATTTACTTACTTGATGGAAGTGATCAGCTTCATCCGGTGCTCGCAGCGGAATCACCAAACAACGTGGAGCCCAAGTCATTCGCCTTAACCCTACAGGCAGCTGACTGGGAAGCGCCCTAGTTCGCAAAGACGCCAGTGAACTCCTCTCCTTCGAACTGTTCCTCTTTAAAATCTGGCTAAGACAATAGCCAGGGACGAAACCAATATGAGTACATTTGATTGTACTCGCAAACTACCCCAACAGGAACATGCACTAGTTTTTAATTTTCAAAGACTTTAAAAATAAAACATCACTATAACTTTATGTAAAAGGGAGAGTAGATTTTTAATCCTGTTGAAGATAAAACATTTTGGAAAGTAGTTTTCTCACTATCTTTGTTGAAAAAGGTAAGAAGTCTTTTTAAACCTTTTTCCCGAAAATATACCTTCGTTTAAAAAAAAATAAGAAATCCCTTTTAAAACTTTTTCCTCGAAAATCACAATCTGGTCCCTTTCTCCGAAACCTCCTGGTTTCTGATCATACCCCTTCGTGGTTACTTATTTTTCCAGCAACCTCATACCATACCCTCGGTATAGTTGCATAAAACAATCTCCACTCCTTTTTCCTTTCAAACTCAAAACTTTGTAAAACTTGCACATGGTCTTAAGACAGCCTCCCAACTGTCCATATCCGAGGACTCGGCTATTCGAATAGTTTTACCCTCTGCAGAGGTAGCACGCTTTTCCCATACCCATCCGGTCACTCATCGTGTCAGCCACGTCCCGCCATACCAGAGGTATGCGAAGTTGAGTTCCCGGCCATAGTCTGTCCTTTGCTCATGCTAGTATAGGACCCTGCCTTTACGACACTTTCCATGGACACTCAAATCCTCAGAAACTAAGTGTGAGGACTCGTAGTTCTGTCCGGCGGACCCAAGGGAGCCCTTCAATCCTCTTCCTCCGACATGTTCATACCGGCTTCCGGTAGACTTCAATGAAGAGGACCCAGGTCAGGGGGTAGGTCACCAAACCATCCCCTCATGGAACGAGGTCATCCTCGTTGTTGAGGCATCCAGTACTAACACGAGCAAATTATATGACTACGCCCGTGCCCATATGTGGGTAAATGTGGTCGCACCGGTTATTGGTTGGTCGCCATAGTGTTAGGACACAATGTGCACTTTTCCAAAACAACACCACCATTCTCCAACTTAATACCGACCTTTCGGCATTTCACCTTCATCCAAGTACCTCCAAAGGAGTTTTGAGAAACATTGTTTTTCCCAACTTATAGTTTTAAATAACTACTTTACACTTCTACATAAGGTGGCAAAAATAGTTTTTAGGTATTTTGCAAAGGGATTTTTCTAAAATCATTGATTCCTTGGAATAACTCTGGAGACTAAAATAGATGTATATAAATGCAAGCTCAGTGAAGTAGCTTGCCTGGTTTCAGCATAATGTCCCTGGACTTCTCCTTGTTGATCAATATAATAAAAATCCCATCCTTCCTCGGTCAATTCCCTCCAAATACCACTCCGGTAGAGTTATTATCTAGCGTCGCAAACAGAGAAATAAACAACAATCAATACACCAAACAAAACCACAAGTGGTACACAAACAAATAACAACCACAAGCATCAAACTAATCAAGCTTTGCTAAGAACAAAATAATAAGTAACCAGAGGTGACATGCTATAATATCAGTAGATATGAAAGGCTACTGATTTTCCAACAACCTCTTCTAAAATTCATACCACTCAAAAGATTTTATCTCCAAGCAATTCCTAAATACTAGGAATTTTTAGGAAATATCCACACTAGTGGTATTATTCCCTAATAACACATGCAACACTAAACTTTCCCTAACATGCTAAATTATATGAGCTAACACACTAATAAAAAAGAGTACCACACTTATACATGCTAGGAATCACAAATAAAACACTAACACATTCCACAAAATTAAATAAAACTATAATCAAGAATTAACAGAAAAGCATTGAAACTAGTTATGCACACCAAAAATAATCTATAGCTCTAAAAATCACACCAAGCTAGGATTAGGTAATCCTAATCATACAGAAGATCACACAAGTGGATTCACACCAAAATCTGTCACCAAATAATTTACAAAAATCCTAGAATGACTCTCTGGTCATTTACCAAGATGCACGCCATTTTTGATAGGAAGCTCATTTGCAAAAGGGGCCAAGTGCTACGGCTAGGTAACACTTAGGTCTTTCCAAAACAGTTGAGTTTGCAAAATTAGCTATTCTAGAAAAAGAGTTATTGAGTTTTTGGTAAAAACCAGTGTTTTTGCTTCCCTTTTTATTTCTCTAAAATTAAGGACCCAAAAGTAGATCTGCAAGTTGGGTGTGGTTAAGAACTTGCAGAGGTACTACCCTTAATTTTGGTTTGGTCAGAAATGCATTTTTCATATTTTAAATAGATTTAAACCAGAGGTGCAGATTCTGTCTATTTTCTAAACCAATAAACACAGAAAATAAAAATCGGCGCGCGGGCCCGATCTGCTGGGCCGAGCCCAACAGCAGCCAAAACGGCCCACAGCGGTCGCGCGCGCGGAACGCGGCGCGGGAAAGGCCGCGTTCGAAGGGGGCCGTTGATCTGCCGATCGACGGTGCCCGTTCTTCTCCCTCCTCTCCTCTGTTCTTCTCCACGGTGGACACAGCCGGAGCTAGGGTTAGGGTGTAGCTCACCGTGGGGCTTCTGGGGACGGCGAGGACGGCGGAGGTGAGTGCGGGGAGCGCGGGGAAGGCGATGGCGTGGACGGCGGGGCTAGGGAGCGTCCAGGATGGTGACGGCGATCTCCACGGCTTCCATGGACGCGAAGCTCCGACGGCGAGCTCCGGCGCGCGAGTCTGTGCACAAGACGGAGAGAGAGAGGTGCGGTGAGTGTGGTGAGCAGAGAACAGCACCGAGGGCAGAAGAAAAGGGAGAGGGAGGCGGCGTGACCATGTCACCTTCAACCTTCGGCCACGGCCGTGCGTGGATGTGCTCGGCCATTGCAGCGGCTCGGCAGCTGCGCTCGGCTCTCCTGGCGGTTCAGAAGGAGGGGTGGAGTGGAGGAGAGACAGAGGGAGTGAGCAGAGGGAGGCAGGTGCAGCCTCGGGTGGGGTTTAAATGGAGGCGGAGGTGAGCACGAGTGCAGTAGAGCACGGCAGCGTGTGGCGTGGAGCTAGGTGGCGTGGAGGAAGGAGCACGGCGGCGGGTGGAGCACGGCAGCGTGTTTGGCTGCGCCGGGCGGTGTCGTGGAGGTCACAGAGGGGCAGGGAGTGTGCTAGGGCGAGGAGGAGAAGCGAGACGTGGGCGAGAAGGCTCGGGCCGAGAGGTGACCTTGACGTGTCCCGTGGGGATCGATGGCGTCCGCCGGCGTCGTAGGCCAGCAGGGTTGTCGAGAGCATGTCCGAGGGGACAAGGGAAGGCAGGGGAGCGGATGTGACGAGTCGGGCGTGCTGGGGTGCCGTGGTGGAGAAGAAAGTCGTCGGCGCCCATGGCATGGCGAGCAGGGGGTGGACGAGCTGCGTTTGGGCAGGGGGAGTGTCTCTCGCGTGCGTGGCTTCGGTCAGTATGCAGAGGGGTACAGGGGAGCACCGTGGCGTGCTCACGGGGCCTGGCGTGTTCGGGGTGCAGGGAGAGACGACGGGGATGGGGCTCTCCCTGTCAATGGCAATGCAGCCACGCCACGCCACGCCATTGACCTGCACAAGGCGTGGAGGAGAAGGGAGATGTGCTCAGTGAGGTGAGGGGAGCAAGTGGGTGCAGTGGATTGCTCCAGCTTGCGAGGAATCGACCAGATTTGATCGGGAGGAGATTGAAATGGGGAGGAGCAGGGTGGTGCACACCATGAGCTGGACAAAATGTGTGACCCAACTTCAAATTTGAATGTTCCTGATTTATTTTCATAGTTTGCTTCCACCTATTTTACCAAGGTTTGGGGTGCTGTGGTTGCATTTATTTGGTAAATGCAACCTGCTTCATTTAATGATTTAATTAGTAAAGAAAGAATTTTGAAATTTAAACATAGGATTTTGAAAATATTTAATTGAGAGGGGAAAGTAATAGGAAGGAAACGAGAGTGAATATATCACCTCTCCTCTGAATTTTGTTGGAGAGAAAATTAATTTCTCCCTTAGAGAATTTGTGTGACACTTGTCACATTGTTTTTTTTTTTTTTTTACTTTTTGTTTTAGTTCTTTTCTTATCTTCAAGTTTTTAATTAGAGCAAACAACATTACAATCATGACCACACAAATCAAACCACAAGAACCAATCATACCACAATTTCCATAATTAACAATATTATCTTGTGGAATGATCACACTTAATTATGACAAGATGAAGTTAGGGAGGCTCAGCAAATAATTTTATATGTCAAAAAGGTTTTGCTAAAGAAAATATATGGGATGATATATTCCCCACTTTTATTGTTTCCAAAAGAGTGAAAATAGGAGTTTATAAAATAGGAGTGGAGAATATCCAGGTTGAGCAGTATATAGGAGATAACATATGGATCTTCATAGTTTGTAAAACATGTAATTTTGGGAATACTTTTACTTTCTCCATTTAAAGGATATTTTATTTGTTGCTAAAACTAAATCATTATTGAAATAGACTTTTGGCCAACATAGGAATGGAAAAGATATTTGGAATATAGTCTTGTCATAACATGGTCACCAGAGTTGTGAATATATTTTTACTCAGGTTGATTTCTTGAGTTGACAATTACTAGTCAAACAACTTAAACATTCAAGTCACACAAGGTTAAACAGAACATTATAAGGGAAAACACTATCATTAGTGAAGTAATTCAAAAAGTTTTTGTTGGTTCTGAATTTTGGGTCTTAATAATCCTTATTATAAATTTGGGATGTTACAATCCCTCTCAAGCAACCCTGCAATTAAGATACAAGAAGTCTCTTGTGTCCCCAACACACCTAATACACTTGTCAGATGTATAGGTGCACTAGTTCGGCGAAGAGATAGTGAAATACAAGTAATATGGATGATTATAAGTAGTAATTGCAATCTGAAATAAAAATGGCAGCAAGCAAACATGTAGCAGAACTTGTTGTAAACGGTGTTTCAATGCTTAGAAACAAGGCCTAGGGATCATACTTTCACTAGTGGTATCTCTCAACATTTTAGCACAACTGAACGCAAGTAAGTGCTACTCGGGATTATTCTCTTCTTGGTGAAACAAGAGTACTATGCGTAGGGCTACAAAAGCACACCTCAAAGTCTGAGTAAACAAACACCACAATTCCACAAAGAATAAGCCATGATAATATCTAAATTATTTATAGAGTCACACACAAGTACCCACACTGTCACCTTGATACCGTGTTGTCACAATGACTACGGAAACTAGATAAAATCACTTGAGTAGCATAAACATTACATATGAATTCAGCGATACTAGCAATGCTCATGATCACATAAAGATCACACCATGGGAGAGAGAGGTAAACCACATAGCTACCGGTAGAGCCCTCAGCCTCGGGGGAGAACTACTCCCTCCTCATCATGGGAGGTAGCAACGGCGATGAAGATGGCGGTGGAGTCGATGGAGATGGCTCCGGGGGCAATTCCCCGTCCTGGCAGGGTGCCGAAACAGAGACTTCTGTCCCCCGAATTAGGGTTTTTGGTGGCGGCGGAGCTACGGAACTCTTCTGGAGAAATCGTAGATTGTTCTAGGGTTTTCGGGGCCGGAGCAATATATAGGCCAAAGGGCAACGCCGGTGGGCACCCGTGGGCCCCTCACCACGTCACGGCGCGGCAGAAGGTGGGGCCGCGCCACCACGTGGTGAGGACGCCTCGGTGCTCCTCTTCGTTTCTCCTCCGGACTCTGTGTACGTGACAGAAAAATAGGGACCTGGCTTTTGTTTCGTCCAAATCCGAGAATATTTCCAGAACAGCTTTTCTGGAATACAAAAACAGCAGAAAACAGGAACTGGCACTGTGGCATCTTGTTAATAGGTTAGTCCCAGAAAATGCATAAAAATGCTATAAAGTGTGAATAAAACATGTAGCAATTGATATAATATAAGCATGCAACTTAAGAAATTATAGATACGTTGGAGACATATCAAGCATCCCAAGCTTAGTTCTACTCGTCCTCGAGTAGGTAAAACGATAACAACAAATAATTTCTTAGGTGACATGCTACCACATAATCATGATCAAATAATATTGTAAAGCATATGTTATGAATGAAGTGACTCAAGGCAATGGTCTATAGTTTGCTAACAAATAGATAATGAGTAAACAACTGAATCATATAAGCAAAAACTTTTCATAAATAGTACTTTCAAGACAAGCATCAAAAAGTTTTGCATAAGAGTTAACTCATAAAGCAATAGATTCGAAGTAAAAGGCATTGAAGCAACACAAAGGAAGATTTAAGTTTCAGCAATTGCTTTCAACTTTCAACTTGTATATCTCATGGATAATTGTCAACACAAAGCAATATAATAAGTGCAATAAGTAAGCATATAAAAATTGTTGCACACAAAGTTGACACAAGTGTTTGCTTCTGAGATAGAAAGAAGTAGGTAAACTGACTCAACCTAAAGTAAAAGAAAGGCCCTTCGCAGAGGGAAGCAGGGATTAAATCATGTGCTAGAGCTTTTTAAGTTTTGAAATCATATAGAGAGCATAAAAATAAAGTTTTGAGAGGTGTTTGTTGTTGTCAACGAATGGTAGTGGGCACTCTAACCCCCTTGTCAACCAGACTTTCAAGAGCGGCTCCCATGAAGGACGTTATTTCTACCCAAAGGCAGATCATCCCTCTTCTCTTTTGTTTACACATGTACTTTAATTTGGTGACACTCCTCCCAACCTTTGCTTACACAAGCCATGGCTAACCGAATCCTCGGGTGCCTTCCAACAATCACATACCATGGAGGAGTGTCTATTTTAAATGATCAACTTTTTAAATTGCTTACTGATAAATCAGGGCAAAACATGTGAAGAGAATTAAAGGTGAAAGTTGTAATTAATTGGGACTGGGCACCCCATTTGCCAGCTCTTTTTGCAAAATTATTGGATAAGCGGATGTATATGCCACTAGTCCATTGGTGAAAGTCTGTCAGGAGTAAATGACAAGGTTGAAAGATAAAACACCACATACTTCCTCATGAGCTATAAAACATTGACACAAATAAGGGATAATAGCTTTTGAATAGTTTAAAGGTAGCACATGAAGTATTTACTTGGAATGGCAGAAAATACCACATAATAGGTAGTTATGGTGGACACAAATGGCATGGGTTTTGGCTCAAGGTTTGGATGCACGAGAAGCATTCCCTCTCAGTACAGAGTTTAGGCTAGCAAGGTTGTTTGAAGCAAACACAAGATATCAACCGGTACAGCAAGACTTACATGAAAACATATTGCAAGCATTATAAGACTCTACACTGTCTTCCTTGTTGCTCAAACACTTTTACCAGAAAATATCTAGACCTTAGAGATAGCAAACATGCAAACCAAATTTCAACAAGCTCTACGGTAGTTCTTTACTAATAGGTTTTTAACTACATGATGCAAGAGCTTAAACATGAAATACTTGAGAGCTCAAAACAATTGCCAAGTGTCAAATTATCCAAGACAATGATCTATATGTTGTCTTTCGATATACCATCTACCACATGTTGCATTTTCTGTTTCCAACCAAACACCAATCAACTTATTTCAACAAAAACTCTCCAAATAATTTACAAATGAAACAAGAGAGTATTACTCTACAAGAACTAACAGCTCTGAATAAGAGATGCATGAAAAACAGGAGCTAAAAGCATAGCAGTAGCTAGATAAGAATACTCAACAATATAAGTGAAGAATATGAGTATTCACATGAAAAAGAGGAGCGTGTCTCTCTCCCACACAAGAATGCTAGGATCCAATTTATTCAGAAAATAAAAATAACAATGCGAAAATAAAAGCACACAGACGCTCCAAGTAAAGTACATAAGATGTGGAAGAATTAAAATATAGTTTCACTAGAATGACCTGATAAGTTGTTGATGAAGAAGGGGATGCCTTGGGCATCCCCAAGCTTAGACGCTTGAGTCTTCTTGAAATATGCTTGGGTGACCCACGGGGGCATCCCCAAGCTTAGGCTTTTCACTCTTCTTGATCACATCATATCATCCTTCTCGCTTGATCCTTGAAAACTTCCGCCACACCAAACTCAAATTAATTCTCATTAGAGGGTTAGTGCATAATCAAAAATTCTCATATTCTACAGTGACACAATCATCACCAATACTTCTGGACATTAGCTACAGCCACTGATGTTTTTGAGCAAAGAAATCCAATCAAACATAGTAAAAGAGCAATGCAAAATAAATAGCAGAATCTGTCAAAACAGAACAGTCCGTAAAGACGAATTTTTTCGAGGCACTTAAGTTGCTCAGATTGAGAAACTCAAAACTAATGAAAGTTGCGTACATATCTGAGGATCACGCACGAATTGTTTCAGAATTTTCAATTTTTCTGGAGTGAATAAAGCTCAAAACCGTGGACAGCAAAAATCTGTCCCTGTGCAGAAATCCAAATCTAGCATCAACTTTCTACTAGAGACTTTACTTGGCACAACAATGCAATAAAATAAAGATACAAAGGAGTTGTTACAGAAGTAAGCACACTCCTTGACTCAAATAAAATAAAATACAGAAATAAAATAACATGGGTTGTCTCCCACAAGCGCTTTTCTTTAAAGCCTTTTAGCTAGGCATGAAATTTTTGA
The DNA here is from genome assembly GCA_947311845.1 of Poa pratensis. Taxonomy (NCBI): domain Eukaryota; kingdom Viridiplantae; phylum Streptophyta; class Magnoliopsida; order Poales; family Poaceae; genus Poa; species Poa pratensis. The sequence continues at coordinate 72,621,122 of CAMZMU010000033.1, forward strand.
TAATGCTCTCATATGTATAAGAGTTGAATATAAGAGAGCATCAAGAAGAAAATATTAAACACATTTAAGTCTAACCACCTTCCTATGCAAAGGAATCTTGTAAGAAAACAAATTATTGAAGCATGAAGCATCTAGCATAGAAAGACAAAACAAGTGCAACTTCAAAAATTTCAACAAAAAGAGAGGAGATTCAATATTATTGTGATATATGAAGCCATGTTCCCTCTCTCATAAAAACTTTCAGTAGCATCATTTATAAAATCCACAATATAACCATCACATGAAACATTCTTATCATGATTCATATGCATAAAAGTATCAATATTTTCCACATAAGCAAAGTTCTTCTTATTAATAACAATGGGAGTAGGATCATCATAAAGAACTTGAACATGATAGACATGTTGTATATTAGAGAGATGGTTTTGGGTAATCCCTCCATAACTATGACAAGTTTCATGAGGATGATTGTAATTATAACATATGTCATAGTTGTCATTATGATAATTATCAAAGATTGGAGGCATAGTATCATCATAAACAACAGAATAGTTATCTTCCAAAGTGTGTTCATTTGTAAACATATCTTCATTAATTTTACTAGAAGGAGATGTCTTAAATATATAATCGTCAGTAGCAAAAGGATTTTCAAACACCTCATCCCCAAGATTGGAGCTTTCCATATCATAATTGGATGGAACATGGATAGTACTAATAGTATAGACATTATTAACATCATCATTTTCAGAATTGGTACCCCAAAGATTTTCAATATCAAAAGTAGTTTCATTTTCCCAATCATGATCACTACAAGAAGTAACAGACATATAATCATCTTCAATAGTGCCTATAGATTTAGTGTCGAGATAATAATGACCCCAAGTACGTGAATCTTCTTCAATAAGTTTAGACTCATTAGAAACAATCATGAAAGGAGCAACATGCTTAGGAGAGGATACCTTTTCCTCTCTCTTTTTACTCCTCTTCTTCTTCTTCTTCTTCTTCTTTCCCCTCTTCTTTTTATCTTTAGGAGGGAGAGGTTTGAAAGGAAGCTTCTCCACATGCCCTGGTTCATTGTTAGAAACAATAGAAGAAACTTGGGAGGATTCCTCCCTTTCATTAATTAGAGTAAAACAAGTATAAGTCCTTTCATATTTTGGCAAAGGTACATCTTTTATAATTTTTTCTATATAAGGATTACTGTGGCTCTTATCAACACAATGGAGACGGCATCCCCGCAAAATACTATTCATATCAAAAGAACTCATATCTAACAAAGAAGTTTTCCTTGATAACTCTTCACACCCCAAAAATAATTCAAGTTCATCATAAAGATCGGGATGGATCATGCTATCATCAAACAAACTCGAAATTGTATCATTAAACTTTGAGCATTGGAATTCGAAATGACCTTCTTCATAGCAGAGTTCACAAATAAAAGGATATAGGGCACAAACCTTTTCAGCAAGATCATTTAGAGCCCTACTCCATATTCTAGTTTTCTCATGCTTATGAAGTTTACAATATTCTTCTTCATTATTAGTCTTTTCACAAGGTCTAAGCACTCCACAAAAATTAACATCCTTATAAGAAATAGCATTTTCAGAAGTTTGAGCATGTTTATTGCAATCATTAACAACAATTTCATTTTCCATGCAAGTGTCTTTAAAAGGTTCATGATACATGTCCCAGCTTTCTTTAGGAACATTAATATGAGAGGCAAAGGTTCTACAACAATCAACAATAATTTGAGAATCAAGACCATAATTAGCACTAAGCTTTTGAAAACCAGCAGTTTCAACGAAAGACTTAATGCATTCATATTCATAGTTTATACCTGATCCTTTACCTTTGTCGTTCTCCCAATCTTCAGTATTGCTTTGAATTCTTTCAAGAAGATCCCATCTAGCTTCAACCTTCTTACTTGTGAAAGAACCCTCTGAACAGGCATCTAGATAATCCTTGTAATGACCTGAAAGCATTGCATAAAAATTAGTAACAATTATTTTCTCAGGAAGCTCATGGTTAGGACATTTGAGTATTAATGTTTTCAGCCTTCCCCAAGCTTGAGCAATGCTTTCTCCATCACGAGGCCAAAAATTAAAAATGTAATTCCTATCTAAATACAATTCATAAGGAGGATAAAATTTAGAGTAAAAGAGATATTCAAGCTCCTTCCACTCCGAATGATGAGGATCATCCAGTAGCTCATACCACTCCCTTGCTTTGTCCTTAAGTGACAATGGAAATAATTTCTTCATGGCATTTTCTCTTGATAAAGCTACAACCTTAAACAACTCACAAAGTTCTTTAAGTTTCAACAAGTGATCACTTGGATGGACTGTTCCATCCCCTGCATAACGTTCATCCATAACCTTTTCAACAATTTCCATAGGTATTTCAAAAGGAATACTTTCAGTAGGTGGATTTAAAATATCACAAGCATCATTAGAATTATCACATATGGGAGACACAGTATTATCATAGCAAATTTTCTCCTCTAAAGCTGGGGAACTAAAAAGATCATTTTCATAAAAACTAGCTTCCCCAAGCTTAGACTTTTCCATAGCATTAGCAATAATGGTGTTCAAGGAATTCATGCTAATAACATTACTACCACTATTATGCAGACAAACTTCCATCGGCTTTTTAATTTTCTCTTCAAAAGCATCATGTCCTAATTCAATATAAAGTTCATAAAGATCTCTAATTTTTTTGTTGTTTTCCATTAAGACTAACTAGTGAAAATAAAAAACAAGAAACAAAAAGAAATAATTGCAAAATCTAAAGGAGATACCTTCCAACACTTACCTCCCCGGCAACGGCGCCAGAAAATAGCTTGATGTCTACGCACGCTTCTATTCTTGTAGACAGTGTTGGGCCTCCAAGTGCAGAGGTTTGTAGAACAGCAGCAAGTTTTCCTTAAGTGAATCACTGATGGCCCTTCACGTAGTTACCCCACAACGGCGCCAGAAAACGTCTTGACGGCCCTTCGTGTGATTACCTGCGTGAAAAGTAAATGGGTTAGGTTGAGACTCCAAGTGCAGAGTGTATGTAGTAGTGGAAGACAGTTTTCCCCACGAGGGGTGACTCGAGGGTTTAATATCGAACTCTCGGGGAACCAGTATTTCAGGTGTTATCTCCTTATCCTTCTCTTGAGAACCTGCAACAAAATAAATTGTTTTGTGCCCTCAACCTCACCAAGTGGTTGTCAAGCACAAGGTGTGAGAATGATAATAAAATAAATATGCAAACAGTAGTAAATATGCAATGATGGTAAAATAAATATGCAAGGATGATGGTAGTAATGATAAATGATATTTTTGGGTTTTTTATGATGAATGCAAGATGTAAAAGTGTTTTTGTATTTTCGGATTTAATAATGGCAGCAAACAAAAGTGGTGATAAAAGTGTTGGAAAGGTGTTTCTTATGATTAAAAATGGACCGGGGTTCATGGTTTCACAAATGCACTCTCTCTTGATAACGTGGTAGACAATGGAACACTAAAATTAACATGTAAGATGGCAAGACATGGTTTGACAAGTTATTAATAATATGGGCATCACGTCCTAACATAGAGATCTCAAGTATAAGTTGTTCTCTCTCTTATGCTCCACCAAGATGCGAACTAAATCATAACACCTTAGTAATTAAGATAAATCAGAGCATAGCAATAAGTTCAATGACATGAAGTTAAAATAAGAACATGCTAGATCTAGTCATGGAGAGTGGCCAAGGTCACATCCACTCTCCGGTAGCATGGTATTTTTGTTTATCCCTAGTGAGGCAACAAAGTAAGGTAGAAAACCCAAGTGGATCGCAGAACTTTCTCTCACGTTCACTGCACTAGCCACCCCCGTTACTCCAACTAATGCACACGTTCCCCCTCACATGCTCTCATAAACATGCTTGATCATGACAAGTAAATAAGAACGGGGTACATAATATGCATCTACTTTCATAACTGAAACAAAACCATTGCAATCTCAAACATGTATTAACTCATAATAAAGATCCACCACAAAGGAATTACATAGATGACCGTAATCATGTTCAGCAGCTCATACGGTACTAATTAGTGAAGCTCATAGAGAGGAGAGATACATAAGTTACTTCCACAAACCCATAGTCCAGGGGTGGACTACTCCCTCTTCATCATGGTGTCGGTGGAGATGTTGTTGGAGGGGAAGGAGACCACACCGGCAGCGCCCCGCCGGAGTTTTCCCCCTCCAATCTTCAGCTCCAGGTCTCTGTTTCGTGGTTTCTGTGTTTCGGCGGCGCTCTCTTTCGCGAAAGCCCTGGGGGGTCTATATATAGTCGTTTTTAGGTCAAGACGAAGCTTCGGGAAGAAAGATCGACGGCAGCGGAGGCCCGAGGGCCAGTGGTGGGTCCCACGCGGTCAGGGAATCTGGCCGCGTGGGCCCACCCCTTTCGGCCTTCTGGTCTCCGTTTCTTCGATTCCTTTGCGCCTACGTTTCGTTCCTTCCAAAAAAGTGATCCCCGTAAAATTTCAGGTCATTTGGACGTCGTTTGGGTCCCTGAAACATCAAAATATAGAAAAAGGGGTTTTCTGACAGCGCAGGGTTAATTCCAGAAAAATGGGGAAGTTGTTAATTATCCCCAAAACTCAATATAAATCATGAATATAACCCTTATATGATGCAAATAACATGGAATAAAATGTAAAGTTCATGTATGCATTTTACATGCATCAACATCCCCAAGCTTAACCCATGCTCGTCCCGAGTATGAAGGTGATAAAACTAACATGGACTTTGCATTTTAATACTATCAATGGATATCAAAGGTGATTACTATTGCTACATAGAGTCAAATGATTCATTCTTCAAAGGAATAACAATATGCAAGATAAATTATGAAGTGATATCAAATACTCAATGTAAAGATGTTCAATGATAAATTCACAAAGTGTAATATAGAAGAAAGTACTATGGACCAAATGTATGCATAATGAAAAGTAAAAACATCCTATGGTGGTCATAGAGTACTTCTTATGAAAACTGAATATAAAAGGTGGACACTTTGGATAGATAAATAAGTAGAGGTAAAGCATGAATAAGTTTCATCTAACTTCCAAACACTTCTACTTAAGTTAATGCTTGCAATGTGGTAGTCATTGGTGTGGAGCTCTCATTACCCCTATCATAGCATCTTGAATGATTAATGTTTAAAGTGAAAGCAAATATGAGTGGTGTGCTTGACAATGTATTGGTTGAATGTCTCATGTCCCTTGAATACAAGTACCTACACCATGTGTTACTCACTTTGGTCCACAAAGTAAATTCAAATAAAGGTCATTGCAAGTAATAATAGTATCATCAAGAACTGCACTGGGGTACCTCTTGCCCCTTGACATGAACAAGCCCATGTCAAAACAACAAGACAAACAGACAATGAACAATCTCAGCACTCTTTTATTTACTATGGGTATAGCTTTTTATTATGAGGTGCATCACTGAATGAACATTATGGTTATGCTGTAAATTTCCACCATGAATGATGCATGGCTTAGATTAGCGGCCCAGGCATTTCTCTAACCATTTATACAAACTCTTTGAACTTACTAAGTATCCACATTCATTTCACCCATGATAGGCATCCATAAACAAAAGTACATGACATCAACTAAATATAAATAAGTGCAATGTTGAAAGCTTGCCATGTGACAGCACATATGGGCTAACTCCCAACCAAAACAATTGTCAAGCCCACAACTTCATAATTTTAATCACAATGGTTCATGCTTATTAAATGCAATAAAAGTAAATTGTGCATCAAGTTCGTGAGAGCTTTTAACCAATTTTTCCCATGACAATCAATAACATAAGCATTTAAATTCAGAAATGTAGATAACACAATATAACATGATAAACATACTTGGAATAGCATAAAGCTAATAGGTAGATATGGTGGACTCACTGGAAAAACTTTGGTTGAAGGTGTTGGGAAACAAGCTTTTTACTTGTTGTAATTTTTGGGCTAGCAATAGGGAGAAAGTTGACCATCTAAATGCATGCATAAGTGTCCATAGAACTAATCAATCCATGTTAAACCAAGTAAAGTTAAAATTCAACATCTAAACATGGTAAAAGATAGCTCTTGACAACACACTTGCAAATTAACATTCATTCAAAGCACATGAATTATGCAACTATATGTATCTTTTAAAATCAACTCAAACATCCCTATCCCAATATATTTAATAGCATCCAACATAATTCAACCCAAACTTCCAGTAGCTCTCTCATATATAAATGATAGTGGTGGTCTTATTAAAAATCAAACCGAAATAACAAAAGCAAAAAAAACAGACGCTCCAAGTTTATACGATAAAGTGCTTTGATCGAAAAACAGAAGTTAGACGTGTGCAAACCGAGAGTGTGTTGGTCAGTGGGGTTGTCTTGACATCCCCAAGCTTATGGTCTTCACCATCCTTGGATAGCTCTTGGTGCAGCTCCTCTAATCCCTGTGAAAAAACTTCAAAACACCGTTTCTCCCATTTCTTTTCTGTGGGGTGATATTAGTAGTGATAAACAAATAGGTTCCTTGCTGCATAAAATCCTTAGGCAAAAATTCATATGAATGTCCAGAGAGTATATAATGTTGTATGCCTACTCATAAACTCAATTGAATCAAAAAGATTCAAGCAAAAAGCTCAAAGAATGCATCAAACAATATCAAGACAGAATCTGTCCAGAAAAACAGCAGCAGCAAAACGCATTTTTCTACCCTACTTAAACTCGTCAGAAAAATCTGCAAAAAATCACGTGTGCAGAGGATGAAAAGTTGAAGCTACAGTTCAAATTACAGCTCAATCGGAGTTACAGATAAAAAATGAAAAATCAAACCGTGCACAGACTTCGTGCAGGCAGAAAACTCTCCGAAAATGAATAGCAACTTTTCAAACCCAAAATAGGTAAAACTTGGTTCTTTATTAAAAATCCCAGAAACAAAACTAACAAACTACTCTCTTGTTACAGCAAGAGGACTCAAAGAAAATCTCAAACAAAAACAACCGGGTTGCCTCCCGTAAAGCGCTTTCTTTATAGCCATATAGCTAGGCTTACTTACTTGATAATCAAAGGGGACGTAGCTCATGAGGGAGCTTGAACCTTGGTGTGTCCCTCTTCCTTGGGAAGTGTTCCATGCTCTTCTTGTGTGGAAACTGAAACTTCACATTCCCTTCCTTTGAATCAATAATGGCACCTGTAGTACGAAGAAAAGGTCTTCCCAAAATAATAGGACTAGAGGTTTTATTCCCCATGTCCATGATTAGAAAATCAACAGGCACAAAAGTCATGTGTAACTCTACCATAACATCACTTACTTTTCCTAGAGCATGTCTAATGGAATCATCAGCAAGTGCAAGTTCAATAGAGCATTTCTCAATATTTTTAAGTTCAAGGACTTCATATAGTTCTTTAGATAATATAGAGACACTAGATCCTAGATCAAGTATGCATGGTGTGTCTCTTTTCCAATGGTTACTAGTACCTTAGGGATCCAGATATCCCCAAGCTTAGGTGGTATCATAGCTTCTTGATTGTACCTAGCAATCTTTTCTTTTAAGACATGATTAGCAATATAGGAACCAAAACCAGCCTGGTTAATATTAACAGAAGGATCACTTGCAAATTTTTGTAAGATAGAAATTAATTCATGCAAGCTACACTTCTCTAAATCAACAAATGGTTCCTTAACTTCACTAAGCATTTTAACTTCCTCAACTTTTTTCTCTTTTTTAATCCAAACTTGTTTCTTAATAGGAACTTCCTTCACATGTTTAAATGATGGGTTTTTCCTTAATAAATCACTAACACAAACCAACTTTTCCTCAATACTGTTGAGACTAATATTTTTTCAAGAAATTCTTTCTCACATAATCTTAGTTTATGCATGACATTAACTAATTCATCATTTATCTTAGGAATAATATTTTTAGAAACAGATGCTAGTTGTTCAAAATCCTCTTTATTTGGTAGTTTCTCTAAACCAGCTTCGAATTTATCTTTAGACAAAGCAAGTGCTACTGTGGTATCCTCTACCTTTTTCTTTCTACCAACAAAGTTACCAAAAATTCTTCTAAGTGTCATGGCCGCACAGGATGGTGTTGACAGGACAAAACTTCCACCTGTAGCCCCATCTAAAGCATTTTGATACCAAGGATCTATTCCATAATAAAAGTAAAGATCTAGCTTTTCATCTTCACAAGGTGTAGGATCTTCATAGTGCATCCTATTAATTCTAACCCAGGCATCTTTTAATGTTTCTCCAGGTTGTTGTTTAAAACTAGAAATGGAACTTAAAGGAAGACTCACTTTCTTTTTGTTTTCAAGACTCATGATTGCAAGTTTTTATGTGTTTTTAATTTTTTATGCAAAACTGAAAGTAAAATGACACTAATGCAACTCGAAATAACAAATGCAACACAAAATGCAAAACTGAATATAAAATGCAAACCGAAATATAAAGATGATATGCAAGACAAGAACAAAACAAAATAAAATGATTGTAGGTAAAGATGGATAAGATGATGCTCACGTAGGTGCAACCTCCCCAAGCTTAGGTTGTTACACAAGTTGGTGATGAAGTTGACTTGATGTGAGTGATCCTTGGATAAACCTTTCAGCTATGGTTCCCCGGCAACGGCGCCAGAAAACGTCTTGATGGCCCTTCACGTAGTTACCCCACAACGGCGCCAGAAAACGTCTTGACGGCCCTTCGTGTGGTTACCTGCGTGAAAAGTAAATGGGTTAGGTTGAGACTCCAAGTGCAGAGTGTATGTAGTAGTGGAAGACAGTTTTCCCCACGAGGGGTGACTCGAGGGTTTAATATCGAACTCTCGGGGAACCAGTATTTCAGGTGTTATCTCCTTATCCTTCTCTTGAGAACCTGCAACAAAATAAATTGTTTTGTGCCCTCAACCTCACCAAGTGGTTGTCAAGCACAAGGTGTGAGAATGATAATAAAATAAATATGCAAACAGTAGTAAATATGCAATGATGGTAAAATAAATATGCAAGGATGATGGTAGTAATGATAAATGATATTTTTGGGTTTTTTATGATGAATGCAAGATGTAAAAGTGTTTTTGTATTTTCGGATTTAATAATGGCAGCAAACAAAAGTGGTGATAAAAGTGTTGGAAAGGTGTTTCTTATGATTAAAAATGGACCGGGGTTCATGGTTTCACAAATGCACTCTCTCTTGATAACGTGGTAGACAATGGAACACTAAAATTAACATGTAAGATGGCAAGACATGGTTTGACAAGTTATTAATAATATGGGCATCACGTCCTAACATAGAGATCTCAAGTATAAGTTGTTCTCTCTCTTATGCTCCACCAAGATGCGAACTAAATCATAACACCTTAGTAATTAAGATAAATCAGAGCATAGCAATAAGTTCAATGACATGAAGTTAAAATAAGAACATGCTAGATCTAGTCATGGAGATAGTGGCCAAGGTCACATCCACTCTCCGGTAGCATGGTATTTTTGTTTATCCCTAGTGAGGCAACAAAGTAAGGTAGAAAACCCAAGTGGATCGCAGAACTTTCTCTCACGTTCACTGCACTAGCCACCCCCCGTTACTCCAACTAATGCACACGTTCCCCCTCACATGCTCTCATAAACATGCTTGATCATGACAAGTAAATAAGAACGGGGTACATAATATGCATCTACTTTCATAACTGAAACAAAACCATTGCAATCTCAAACATGTATTAACTCATAATAAAGATCCACCACAAAGGAATTACATAGATGACCGTAATCATGTTCAGCAGCTCATACGGTACTAATTAGTGAAGCTCATAGAGAGGAGAGATACATAAGTTACTTCCACAAACCCATAGTCCAGGGGTGGACTACTCCCTCTTCATCATGGTGTCGGTGGAGATGTTGTTGGAGGGGAAGGAGACCACACCGGCAGCGCCCCGCCGGAGTTTTCCCCCTCCAATCTTCAGCTCCAGGTCTCTGTTTCGTGGTTTCTGTGTTTCGGCGGCGCTCTTTCGCGAAAGCCCTGGGGGTCTATATATAGTCGTTTTTAGGTCAAGACGAAGCTTCGGGAAGAAAGATCGACGGCAGCGGAGGCCCGAGGGCCAGTTTGGTGGGTCCCACGCGGTCAGGGAATCTGGCCGCGTGGGCCCACCCCTTTCGGCCTTCTGGTCTCCGTTTCTTCGATTCCTTTGCGCCTACGTTTCGTTCCTTCCAAAAAAGTGATCCCCGTAAAATCTTAGGTCATTTGGACGTCGTTTGGGTCCCTGAAACATCAAAATATAGAAAAAGGGGTTTTCTGACAGCGCAGGGTTAATTCCAGAAAAATGGGGAAGTTGTTAATTATCCCCAAAACTCAATATAAATCATGAATATAACCCTTATATGATGCAAATAACATGGAATAACATGTAATAAAATGTAAAGTTCATGTATGCATTTGACATGCATCAATCACCCAAGGTTTATCGAACTCAGGAGGTAGAGGTCAAAGATATCCCTCTCAAGCAACCCTGCAATTAAGATACAAGAAGTCTCTTGTGTCCCCAACACACCTAATACACTTGTCAGATGTATAGGTGCACTAGTTCGGCGAAGAGATAGTGAAATACAAGTAATATGGATGATTATAAGTAGTAATTGCAATCTGAAATAAAAATGGCAGCAAGCAAACATGTAGCAGAACTGTTGTAAACGGTGTTTCAATGCTTAGAAACAAGGCCTAGGGATCATACTTTCACTAGTGGTATCTCTCAACATTTTAGCACAACTGAACGCAAGTAAGTGCTACTCGGGATTATTCTCCTTCTTGGTGAAACAAGAGTACTATGCGTAGGGCTACAAAAGCACACCTCAAAGTCTGAGTAAACAAACACCACAATTCCACAAAGAATAAGCCATGATAATATCTAATTATTTATAGAGTCACACACAAGTACCCACACTGTCACCTTGATACCGTGTTGTCACAATGACTCCGGAAACTAGATAAAATCACTTGAGTAGCATAAACATTACATATGAATTCAGCGATACTAGCAATGCTCATGATCACACCATGGGAGAGAGAGGTAAACCACATAGCGACCGGTAGAGCCCTCAGCCTCGGGGGAGAACTACTCCCTCCTCATCATGGGAGGCAGCAACGGCGATGAAGATGGCGGTGGAGTCGATGGAGATGGCTCCGGGGGCAATTCCCCGTCCCGGCAGGGTGCCGAAACAGAGACTTCTGTCCCCCGAATTAGGGTTTTTGGTGGCGGCGGAGCTACGGAACTCTTCTGGAGAAATCGTCGATTGTTCTAGGGTTTTCGGTGCAGGAGCAATATATAGGCCAAAGGGCAACGCCGGTGGGCACCCGTGGGCCCCTCACACGTCACGGCGCGGCAGAAGGTGGGGCCGCGCCGCCACGTGGTGAGGACGCCTCGGTGCTCCTCTACGTTTCTCCTCCGGACTCCGTGTACGTGACAGAAAATAGGGACCTGGGCTTTTGTTTCGTCCAATTCCGAGAATATTTCCAGAACAGCTTTTCTGGAATACAAAAACAGCAGAAAACAGGAACTGACACTGTGGCATCTTGTTAATAGGTTAGTCTCAGAAATGCATAAAAATGCTATAAAGTGTGAATAAAACATGTACCAATTGATATAATATAAGCATGGAACATAAGAAATTATTGATACGTTGGAGACGTATCAGCGGACATGGTAGTTCGTCCGCCAGTGGTAAGTTGGCAAAAAGTCATTTTTGACACTTAGAAAAAGAAAAAGAATATTTATAAAAATAATTTGAAAACTCCATGCCAGAGGATATATTTTTGTCATAACAACTAGTACACATAAAAGGACTCCATGTCAGAGGATATATTTTTTGATGGTTTTTTTCACTTTATTTGATTTTTTTTTTCGAAAAACGGTCAAAATGGCCACCATGACTATTCATCGAAAGAGGTCAATTTTTTTAAAACTATCGATATTTCTGTGATATATCCACTAGTTGTGTACCTTAAAATGATTTTTTATAAAATTTCGGACCAAACTATCAAGCACTTGTAGTTCAAATTTGGATTAATTTCGGGAAATCAGCATAAACTCATTTAACTAGGAGAAATTAGATAGAAATGAAGAAAATTCCTAATACTTGGGGATTATCCATCAAATGTGGACTACTCCTTGTGATATTTAGATGGGTGCCATTTTGCACCATATTTGTGTAGGGGATCGTAGGCAGAAAACAAAAAATTTCCTACCGACGATAACCATAAACTAGCCAGGATCTATACTATGCAGATATACTAGTACGGAGGAGATCAGAATACATACCCTTGTAGACCGAAAGCGGGATTACGTTCCCGCACAAACGTTGTCGATGGAGACGACGGCGCCGACCTCAGGTCGTGTAGCGGAAGAAGATAGCTCCCAACGCCAAACGATGGCGCCTCGCGGTTCCACACACGTACGGTGTGGATGACGACCTCCGGGCTCCAGATCCAGCAGAGCAGCGGAAGTGGAAGAGTGGATCTAGCAGCACGGCGGTGTGCGTACAGTAGAGAGACTTCTCTCCTCGTACGTAGCTCCAGAAACGGAACCACGCTCAAGGTAGGAGAGAAGAAGGGAGAAATTGGGTTAATTCCAAAGGCATGGGGGTCCCCTATTTAAAGGAGGAGGTGGGAGACCATCTCCCTTGGCTAGGCCATGTGGGACTAAACCCCACATGGCCACCGCCGGCCACCTAGGTGAGCCCCATTCGGCCCACCTCGGCCGGCTGGCCCTTCTTCCTCCTTTTTTTTTTTCCTTTTTCTTTTTAGGGAATTTTCCCTAATGGGCCCCTCTAAGGCCCATTTAGGTGTTAATGCCTTTTAAATTCGAATTTAATTAAATAAAAAATATATTTAATTACTAATAACACTTATTAATATTAAATATATATTATTTAATTCATTCGGACTCCGAAACATCTTTCGTTGCCCTCCGATCTCCATCGGACATGTCCGGAACACTTTCGGAGTCTCCGGTTCCTTTTCTCTCTAAATCCAATCTAATCGTCACCCACCCTTAAGTGTGTTACCCCACGGTTCAGGATCACTCCAGACATGATCGAGACACCCTCTCCGATCAATGACTAACAGCGGGATCTGGATATCCATGATAGCCCATGTGTGTCCACGAATATCTTTCTTATCGTCTGAACCTTTAGACGTCCAGTCTCATCCTCTTGCCTAGCGATACTTAGATTGTCTGAGCGTCGTTCTCCGGTATCACGATTACCGAGCATGACCTCGCCATTGACAAATCTATCTTTACTCGTCTGTGATATTACATCCCCGTGACCTAGTCACATGCTTGCAAGCTTATTGATGTAATCTCACCGAGTGGGCCCAGAGTATCTATCCTGCTATGTGGACTGGCAATTCCCGCTCTTGATCACTCGCTTTTACTGCTTCCTTCCGATACCCGAAAGTGTCACCTTTATTGTCACGCTATATAAGACATGCCGTTTGATGCGATCAGCCGTATCTTTCAGAAGCAAAGATTTGATATGATCTCACAGTCAAAGGTATGAATACTACGTTTCTATCTTTTGGGTATGTCCATCAAATCATTCACCTAATGATATGACTCCGTTGTTAACCGACGCCATTGTCCATGATCAGGAAACCTTGATCATCTGTTACCCAACGAACTAGTTAAATAGAGGCTACTAGGGACCTGGTTGTTTTCATACCACACGTGTATTTATGTTTCCACGTAATACAGTTATAGCATGGTATTAAACGTATTATGAACAAAAAGAGATATGACAATAAAATCACTTTATTAATTGCCTCTAGGGCATATCTCCAACAATTTGTTGTACTTGGTTCACAAAAAACGTCAATTTTTTGCACTTAGAAAAAGGAAAATGATATTTATAAAAATTAATTTGTAAAATCCCTTCGAACCATTGCTTCCTATACCAAGACACACCTATTTGTCGAGTATGAGAATTTTATCACAAACTATGTCGTGGAAATTGTCATAACTTGGTCATTTGGCTTGAAACTTATAGATGTTTATACATGATAGTCTTTTTTGTGAAGAATTTTCTGAAAAATTTGTCAAAAATCAAGTTTATCATTTTTCATAGCAACTAGTACACATAAAAGGACTCCATGCAAGAGGATATCTTTTTTTGAGGTTTTTTTTTTACTTTATTTGTTTTTTTCGAAAAACTATCGAAACTGCCACCAGGACTATTCATCGAAAGAGGTCAAATTCTCTAAAACTATTGATGTTTCTATGATATAACCACTGGTTGTGTACCTTAAAATGGTTATTTAAAAAATTTGAGACCAAACTATCAAACACTTGTAGTTCAAATTTGGATTAATTTCGGGAAATCAGCATAAACTCGTTTAACTAGGAGAAATTAGATAGAAATGAAGAAAATTCCTAATAATTGGGGATTATCCATCAAATGTGGACTACTCCTTGTGATATTTAGATGGGTGCCATTTTGCAACATATTTTTTTACTTGTGGTTCACAAAAAAGTCATTTTTGCCACTTAAAAAAAGGAAAATGATATTTATGAAAATAATTTGTAAAATCATTTTGAAATACCCACATTTGTTTGAAATATGTGTTGAAATGCAAAAATTATTTGAATAGATAAATGAAAAAATACAAAAAAAAAATTACATTACCACTGGCGGATGGAGCGGTATTATGGCCCGAAAAAAAATACAAATACACTTTTTAATTTTTCGGGCCACTTACATGTGGGCCCCGCTAGCAGTCCAAACTCGCCTGCCCGCTCGCCAAAATCCCCTCCCGCTCCCGCTCTGCAAAATTCCCCTCTGCTCGCCACGCCCTCTCTCTGCTTGCCGCGCGTACACCCACCCGCCCCCTCTGCTCGCCGTCGCCACCGCCGTGCTCGCCCCTCCCCCTCTCCCTCCCAGCCCGACCTCTTCTCCTACACGCGCTCGGCCGCGCTCGAATCCACGTCTCCACCTCCACACCGGCGCGCCCGTCTGCAGCCGCCCGTCCACGCCCGAGCACCTCCACACCGCCGTCGACGTCCCCCTCCCTTCCCTTCTCGAGGTGCTGCCCCTCTCCCTCCTCTCCCTCCCCTCCAACGGGCTGCACCAAAGGTGTTTGCTGAAATTCCAACAAGAAACTTGTGTTGATTTGTGTTATTGATTGCTTGCTGCTAGTTGTTGTTAGTGCTGCTAGGAAATTTGTAGTACATGAAAACAATTTGAGATGAAAATTTTCAGAAATTTTGCTAAGTGTTAAATATGGTCACTCTTTAAACATGCCTTTGAAACTGACTTGAATTAAGGTGTTAGAAGTTTTCAAAAAATTATTTTTGAGCTTTATCATGAAGTAATAACGTAGTGCAAGAGATCCATGAAGGTTCATTGTAAATAGGATTAGGATTTGATAATTTCGTAAGCCTCCGAAGTTGGTACTTTTTAACTGTCTTGAAGATGCATTTTTAGTTGGAATTTGCGAGATCTTATACTTTCTAGTTGTGGATGGATGTGAATGGATGGATTTGTCCATTTTTATGAGTATGTTTAGTTTATATTCAATTTTTTATGATTTTAGCTCATTGTTTTGCTCAAAACATTAATTTAAATTGTTTTGCTCTATGCAGGAAGTTTAGAAGGAGCTCGACATTGCTGTTCACTTTTAGGTGAGATGATATGTGTGTCGATGTGAATTTTGGTGGTGGTGCTTGTGAAAGAGCTCGACTATGTATGAAATGTGAATGTATTGTGCTTGTGGTGGTGGCTGCGAATGCGGCCTTGTGGCTATGTATGAAATATCTGCAGGTACCCCTAGAGACCCTTGAGATTGCCGGAATGTTCATTAATTTCCATTCCGGCAAATTCGGTACTCCATATGCCATAATTTTAGCAAAGGTCATGCCGAAATTTTTCGTGAATTTTGGCATTACTTGCTAAAATTATGACATATGGAGTAACTGAAATTTTGGAAATCTCAAATGGTCTCATGGGTATATGCAAACTTTTCATCACCACCCAAGTGAATTATTTTTTCCTTATAGTTGTTTTACTAACTACGACTTTTTGTATTTCGTGCGAAGATGGCTGACAATATGGAGGCCGGGACTTCTCGGAGTGGAGGCAAGGAGCCGATAGAGGATAACTATTTGAGGATGGTTCGCAATCAATCGACGCCGAGCTCATAGCGGATGCCGACGATGAGATGGCGGAGAACACTTCTGGCCACGAGACCACATCTGGTGGCAGCGGGGGTGGCCACGAGACCACATCTGGTGGCGGATCCCAGCATCAACGTAAGCCAAGGCGCCCAAACAGGCTCGCTTCCGGTCGACTGACATTTACGGAGGTGAACCCCGCTTGTGGTGCTCCTACGCAGCCAAAAAAATATGCAAAAGGGTACGGCTTAGCCTTGGGATGCATTGTGCGGGACTTCGGCAACATCAACCAGGAGAACATAAGGGATAAGGAGAACTCACATGTGGCCGCACACCTTATTTCCAAGTTGCACGCAAAATACACTTTCCCGAAAGACTACGAGGACAATGATATCAAGAAGAATCTGGTAAACACATACGCCCTCACGGTAATTTAACCATGTTATATATTACTTCATTCTTGCATGGCGCCCTATCTAACGCCTTACTTGTGAACGGTGAGCAGGCCGACCAGACGCGATGCACGTTGCTTCTACTTGTGAACGGTGAGCTGAAGGAAGTGGCAAAAGAAAAAATCGTTTCACCACTTATCCGCATCCATCACAACCGGCCTATTTCTGATGAAGTTTATAAGGTTTCATTGGCTCGGGTGTTCCCGGGTTGTGGTTATTTGGATCCTCCATCTCAACCCCTCGAAGCCGAAAGCGAGTTAAACCTAGAGCAATGCTTGATTTGGCCCCTGCTATGGCCAAAAGCACTAATTCGTTTGGACCCTTCTATCACCACTCCAGAGCCAACACCGGTCGACGGGTCGGCGCCAAGCCAAGAAAAGGCCACTCCACCAGCTGAGCCCGCGAAAGAGGACATCAATGCTAAAGAAGACGGCATTGACTACCTCAATTTTTGGTCAACGTTAGTCCTCTTGATCAACCTGACCGTGATCTGATGGCGAATAGTCCCGTGCCTACTCTCCCTGAGAAATATAATTGCACTAAGCGTCTATTCTGTTCTCAACCAACGCCTGAAGCTCAGCCATCTGACGGTCTCAGCCAGGGCACACTCAATGATGTGCTCAAGGAGACGATAGCTAAGCAGCCTAGGAAGACGGTGTCGAAAAAAAGCAAGAAACGTGCCCTTGATGAGTCCATGAGCCAGCCGGTGCCGGGGTCTAAGTTGAAGTCGCGCCGAGTTCAGGACAGGATAACCATCCCCGACTGGCATACTACTCATGAGATGGCTAAACCGATCCTGCCGCCGAAGTGGTCCTGTTGTTTGTCTGGGGACATGAGGACGCTACATGAAAGTCTTCTTTATTCTGATAACAAACTTCTCAGAGAATCACGTCACGTATACCCGCTTTATATAGCAAAGGTACCAAAGCTTATGGGCTTTCTCCATGAAACCCCCGGAGACATGCTCTTTGTGAGATTTGATGACATCTTTGACATGTACCACATGAAAGCACTCCACCGATCCATGGTCCGCCTGTTTGTGCTAAGTATGGCGCGCCGGCTCATTAATGATAATACCCCGGACATCATGATAATCGACCCCTTCTACATGTCCGACTGCTTCGTGAACACCACTACGGGTAGGACACGCGTGACAAAGTTCATCGAAGATGTCTTCGTGGCGAATAATACCAAGAACATCTTTCTCATGCCTTACATTCCCAAGTAAGTCATTACCTAGCCGCCATAACATCTTTTCGTACATTTTCATCGTTAATTTTGCATAAGTGAGAATGATGGTCTCTTTTCATTGTTTTGTGCAGTAACCAAGACGGCACCCTCATCGTTCTGTACCCTAAAGAGTCGTTTGCCTTCTATCTCGACGCGGGTAGTGATGAGAAGAAAGACTACAGGCACATCAATAGTGTTCTCGATGATGCTCTCAATGGTTACTGCTTTCTAAATGATGGCATCCTAAGAAGTAACAATAAGCGAGGCAAGATGGCATTCACCCACAAAGTGGATCTAACCTGCATCAAGAAGGTGCCTGGCAGTCCGACGGACGCTGGTATGTCATCTATCTAATGCAGGAGTACATACGGAATCACCGAAGACTAGAATTTCCAGTTGCTATCGATAAATGGTGCAAGGACATGGCGAAAACCACTGATGCTGATATCACGCAAGAGTTTGCTCTAATCCAGAAGACATTTGCTTCAATAATCGTCAACGATGTTTGTCGTGACGTGCCACCCGGGTTGTTTTACTACCAAGGTGCAACACCATCTAACGTCGATCTAGAAAATCGCATAGCACTACAGTGTGACGACAAGCCATTCAACTCTTTGAATGGTTGTCAACCGTTCCCACCGAAGCCAATGTCAAAGCCGACCAAGAAGTGAATGTGAGTTGACGATTTAGTACTCTTGTGATGTATTTGTGTATAACAACTTTTGGTATAATAACTTGGCTACTATGATTTGTAATGCATGTGATGCACTAATGTATTTGTGTATGACAATTTGGTCATTTGTATGTGCATTGTCTATTGACAAGGGTATACATCTCGGGTATCCTACCGTGAGGGTACCTGTTGCACGTGGCGACTAAGGCCCAATAGCGAAAAGCCTATTCGAAGCACAAGACCAGAGGCCCAAGAAGATGGAGTATCCTCCAAGATTAGTCATAGGCATAGTCGGTTTAGGCTTCCTTATGTGTAAACTAGGTCGGTTACAAACTCCCGAGACCCAGGCTATTTAAAGGCTGGGAGGGGTGCCGATCTAGGACCAAGCCATACTCAAACCACCAAAGCTCTAGCGAGATCGTCATCTCTCCGGAGCCTCCTTGTAACCGCATAATCTCACACGATCAATAACAGACAAGCAGGAAGTAGGGTCTTTACCTCCACCCGAGAGGCCTGAACCTGGGTAAATCTTTGCCTCTGCTTGTCAGCCGACGAAACTACCAGTACTACCACGTTCTCTCCCCATAATCTCAACCCTAGGTCCTTAACCATGGGATTTGATGAGTGTACCCCTCGTCAATTGGCGCCGTCCGTGGGAAAGAATAGTGCTGGACTCACGGTTTCTTCGGTTCCATCGGAAAACGGCGACTTGCCGATCGGATCTACAAACGGCAACTCGCCGGCTGCATCAACAAACCAGAACTCGCCGACTCGGGCAGCACACGGCAACTCGCCGACTCACTCGACAAACGGCAGCGCGCCAGCTTCACCTGCAAAAAGCGCATCAGATCCTCTGATAGATTTCCAGCCACACTCGCCAGAATTCCAGGAGGCCTTCTCCGACCCCGAGTCAGATTTGGGTTTAACCGTTGGTACGTTCAATTTTTCGTCAACAAGCTTGGTGTGCAGGACTTGACGGATCCACGCCAACTCGCGACTTCTGCACCCGAGGCTCCATCGGTTGCAGTTCCTTCGACTGCGGATCCATCAACTGCATCCATACCATCGTCGATCCTCCAAGCTTGCTCGTCTACAACAACCATGTCCACACGAGAGATCAACGAGCTCATTGAAGAACTCCAGGGCGAGGAGGCCGAATCAGCATACCGCACAAACGATCCCGAGCTCGATCTCCCACTCGAGGATAGTTTCGACTGCGGGATCTCCCTCAGCGACTTTGACGAGCCTGAAACTCATATCGACAACTACGTCGACTCCGAGATCTGCACCAACAACAACCTCGACTTCGAGATTCATAACAACTTCGCCGACGCCGAGATGAGCATAGGAGCTGAAGGCATCGACGGCGAGATCCGTCCAGACGGACCACTTGATGGGCATATCGACTCCGACATGAGCCTTGATGACGACGTCGAGTCCATGATGGGACTCGAAGACACATACACATACCCTCGGGTGATACCCCAGCAGGTCTACGTTGCTTTCGCCGCGGAATCATCTGATGCTGCGGCCAGTCGTAGACCTACAGAGTTCCCGTGCACGGTTACTATGCCGGACGGAGTCACAAATCTCACAATTACTGCTGAGATGGCGGCAAAAGCAGATAAAGTTATCAAGGAGTGCACAATGATGCCAGCAGACGCAACGCGGGAGGAGATGTTGACCTTCCAGTACTTCAACTGGCAGGAATCACTTCGACTGAAGCAGATAAGAGCGACACTCGAAGAACGCAAAAAGCAGGCTAGCTTATCGAGTGTGCGCAGAAGACAGCTCTCCCTGAGCTCCACCGGGCGAGCAGACACAAGACCCAGATCAAGGCTGTCACACCTCTCGCCGGATGAGAGGGCGGCACTCACCCGCAACTTAGGCAACTCTTTCATGACATACGACGAGGAGGGAGTGCCAGTACCCAAACAGCTCCGGGTGCTCTCTTACCGCTGTAGCATAGTTAGAGGCAATCAAGCCTCCAGCTGATGACCCCAACGCAAAACTACATCGCCAACAGATCAAATCACTCACCTTAGCGGCGAAGGCCATACGCCAAATTCCAAAAACTCCAGGGGGAGTCGAGACCGTGCCCTAGTTGACACGCGTCGAAGAGCATAATCACAGTGGTCGCCGCCATCACTCGAAGGAAAGAAGCGGCTCACGTAGGCGCAGGTCCAGGAGCAGATCACGCAAATCTTACAGTAGCGACTTGATGGGGGGATGCCCAACCGGGTAGGCCCAGGACCCCGAGTCGGCCTTCAAGGCCGGGTGGCCCAAAGCCCACCCGGTGTACATCTTCCAGGATACCGGGTCCCCGAGGATCCCGGTATGACGGCTCGGGGAGGCGGCAGCAGATATCTCCGAATCAGTCTGCGATTGTGTATCCCGAAGAGTGCGCTCCACGTAGCCGCACTTGTAGGCAGGATAGCTAGCGCCGCCAGCGGAACCCGTCATTCCCTGTAAACCCTAGCCGGCTCCCTATATAAAGCCGGCAAGGAGCAACCCTAGAGGTAGACTGGTCTCATTCATAGCCTCCGGAGCACCCGCAAGCTCTGGTGCGCACATCATTGTACACCCCATCCAGATCCAAATACATACAAGCAGGAGTAGGTCTTTACCTCATACAGAGGGGCCGAACCTGGGTAAACTCTGTGTCGGAGAATGACTCCCACGAACAGGGATAGTCAAGCTCACGAAGAGAGTTCGTGTAAGGGGCTGAACACGTTGGTCAAACAACCCTCAACCTGCACGGCGACGGTGCTCGTCGAGCAAGTGGAGGGACATCACGACAGAGATGAACACCAGCCCGTACCCAGGTTCACGGCCCTCGTGTGGAGGTAATACCGCTACTCCTGCTTGTCTGTATTGCACTGCTTGTAGAGGTTACAGTACAATGAGCTTGCCGAGGCTCTCTTTTGGCAATGGTGTATACAAGGAAGGGAAGCAATGGTTTCTTCTTCCTTGCGCGTAAGTGGCTATGCTGGAATGAGAATGCGATCCCTTGCTACGGTGCACCTTGTCCTCCTTTTATAGGCGCCCCGTGCTCCCTCCTTGCACTCGCACTGTGGTAGGGCTGTCACGTGGCGCAGAAGGTGGAGCGCGGTGCATCGCAGCCCGGTTGTCCATGGACGCGGTCCATGAGCGTAAAGCTGACTCCTGTAGCAGAGTACCCACCGTCCATGCAGGACGGCCAGCTGGGGCCGCAGAGGAACGTGGGGGTGCCCACGGTGACGTTGGCCTTGGAGCGTAGCGCCGGCCGGTCCCCTTATCACCAAAGAGGAAATCCTTGTAGTCCGGAGCGGGTGGCACAGCTTTATTGACCCCTTTAATCACCAAAATGGCAACTGCGGCGTCGTCGTCACCGCGCGCAGGGGCGCGCGTCACTCTGCGGCCGCTGCAGAGCCCATGTGCGCTCTGCAGAGGTTGCTTTGCAGCGAAGCGATCTCCACGAGGGCTTGGACGCCCTGTAGAGAATTCGGCGTTGACCTCTCCCCAGGGGAGATTTCCTTGAAGAGGGGGCAGCAGTGGATATGGCCTCCGCAGGCCTCTGCTGCCTCAAATGCCCTCGCGAGGCAATTCGCCTCACGAGGCTCTCCAAGCCGTAGGCTTGGTCCTTAGCGAAAATCGCCATCAAGTGTCGAGGGCCGTATAGGACAGGCCCAGCACACCCTGGATTTCACTGGGCCGACAGTAGCCCCCGGGCCCATGATGGGCACGATGTAGTCCAATGGACGCAGGCGAATCGTCATGGGCCCAAAGTGTCCGGCCGGCCTGAGACACGTGCAGGGCAGTTACGCCGCGACGACACGTTCTCCTCGGAGATGATGGGCGTAGTGGGGGGTCCCACCACGTCTCGGTAACTGCTCTGAGGGGAATAAAGCCTGCAGCGCCGGTTCAGGCAGCAGTTACTGCCTCATTTGCGCGCCCGTCTCCTTGCTCTTGACGCCTGCGCTCCTGTGTCTCCGACGCACCTCCCCCCTTGCAATCCTGCGGCAATGGCGCCCAAGAAAGCTTCCGCGGCCTCGAAAGGCAAAGCCGTGGTGCAGGGCGGCGAACCTGCCGCGACGCAGCAGGTCGGCGACTTCGAGCCGGCTCTGACCGGCTTCCGCTTTAAGAAGAAGGCGCAGCTGGAGAAAGTGCGTCACATGGCGGCTTCAGCGACCAACGAGCACGGCGCTACGGTGCTTAAGCCGGCGGACAACTCCTTCGGCGACTTCTACCCCATCTTCATGCACACCCTATTCGCCGGGCTTGTGCCTCCTTTCTCCGATTTCTTCCTGGCGGTTCTGGAGCGCTACCAGATCCAGGTCCTTCATCTCCATCCTAACTCCATCCTTGTCCTCGCCATCTTCGCCTACCTCTGCGAGGCATACATCGGCATTCCACCTCGGTGGACCTCTTCCGAAGCTTCTATGCGCTCCGGTTCACGGCGAACAAGGAGCGGTCAGGGTGCGTGTCCTTCCGCATCGCGGAGGGCATGAAGGGCACATACATCCCCATCGCGCGGAACGGCGAGAACATTGTGACCAATGTGACGAAGAGGGTGGAGGACTTCCGCAAGCGCTGGTTCCTCATGAAGTTTGGCAGCCGGAGCGCCTTCTTTGACCTGCCCGAGGCGCCTCCGATGAAGAGGGCGAGCTGGTCTTCTAAAGCGCTCAAGGGAGCCGCGCTTGGCCCGTGATGAGGCGCTTGAAGGACCTCCGCGAGGCAGGCCTCACCGGGCAGATGGTGGCCAAGGACTTCGTGAAGCGCCGCATTGCTCCGCTCCAGTGGCACGCGGACGCAATGTGGCTTTACTCCAACCAGAGGGACAAAATGCGCCTGAGCGCAAACCTCTTCACGCAGCAGGAGGTGCGCACCATTATGGAGACGCTCTTCACGGCTCCTGATATCCCCCAGCCCGGCGATAAGGCGGTCCCGCTCCACAGGATTGACCTTGGGCGCCGCGTCTCGCTCGTGCAGACGATGCCGAAGTTCGACCGGTGGGGCCTGGTGCCCAAGGGACATGCGGGGCCCCGCGAAGATCCTGAGTCCGCGGCGCAGGGGGCGCCAGCTGAGGGCGACGAGGAGACGACGGTAACGCCTGTGGAATCCGACGCAGGCGCAACCGGCGCCTCGGGAGGCTCTGCCTCTCCAGCGGAGAACTCGAGCACCTCGAAGAGCGCGGCGCCTGAGGTTGAGGCCCACGAGGCTTCCTCAGGCAGCAGCGGCCAGTTCGTGGTCGCTCCCTCGCAGCGCGCCGAGGGGCAAGAGGAGAGCGACGATGACGGAGCTTCATCAGGCCATTGCGAGCCCCGCTCCAAGGCCGTTCATGACCGGGCCGCCGGGAGTCCAGCGGGCATCTCCCTCAAGAGGAAAGCCGAGGCCGCTCTCGAGGGGTCCGGCGGGAGCCGCACCACCGAGGCCGTGGCGGTCGTCGAACACGGTGTGGGTCGATTCCCGCGCCAAGACATCAGGGTAAGAACCGACTCCCTTTTCTGTTTGGCTTGTTCTTGCGTAGGCTTCCTGCGGAGTTTTTGAGTTTTAGCCTCTCCAGGGGCCCCGAGGTGCCGAAGAGGCGGAGACTTCGGAGGCTTGGAGAGATCCCCAGCGCTGCAGCGGCGCCTGCAGCGTGTACAGTTGACGAGGTGCCTCCCGAGGGCACTGCTTCATCTCCTGAGGCTGCGGCACCGCCTCCTGAAGCAGAGGAGCACTGCAAGGAGATGGAGGGGGAGGCAGAGGTGGCGATGCCTCCACCTATGCGGCCTGACGTCCCCCCTGCAGCCGGAGGGGACGGCGGATGCGGATGCGGCGAGGTTCACGCCGCCGGCGAAGGAGTGTGCCGCGGTGACAGGGGCGTCCGCGGGGGCGTGCGCTGACGTCGAAATGGAGGAGGCCGCCGCGTCATCGCCCCCACCGAGCACGAAACTTGGAGAGGCCACAGCGGACTCTGAGGCCGCTGGGGAGGCGGCCTCAACTGAGAAGGCCAACCCTGTCCCTGGAGAGGAGAGCGCTCCCCAGGGGCAGAAGAATGACGTGGTTGAAGATGAAGATGCCCCGAACCCCCAGGAGGCCTCCAGCGGGGTGAGGGGGGTTCTCATCAAAGCCCCCTGAAGGCCCTTGTGTGGACCAAGAGGGGGGCTCGCACCAGAGCCCCCAGGCGCGCCTTGAGGCCACTCGGAGCCCAAGGTTGGACGCTCCGGAATCCTCGGCAGGCGCCGGCATTTCCAGGCCCTCCGGCGAGCCATGGGCCTTAGTTCTGCGGGGGCGGCGCCCCCCGCAGCCCGCCGTGGGGCTGTCCTCCGCTCGGCGAGGGAGGTTCTCGACGAGCTTGAGGCCCAGCTTGCCGAGGAAGATCGCTCCAGGGCGGAGGAGGCCGCGAGCTTGCGCGGGGCTGGGCTTGTCTTCATGAGACCGTGGAGAGCTGCCGCCGGAAGAACGAAGCTGCCCAGGCGCAGCGCGAGGCAGCGCTGCGCTCTGCTGAGGAGATCCGCATCAGCGTGGTCCGCGAGGTCGAGGAGACCCTAGCGGACCTGGGTGCTAGGCGCGAGGCTCTCGAGGTGGAGACCGAGGCCAAACACCAGGAGCTGGCGGCGCGCGAGGCGGCGGTCTCCGCCAAGCACAAAGAGCTTCTAGACCGCGAGGCGGGGATCGTCGCCGAGTCGGAAAATGTGCGGCAGAGTTTGGAGAAATTCCGTGAGAGTTTGAGCATTCGCGAAGACTTGATCGTGCAGCGCGGAGCTGATCTCGACGCCCGCGAGGCCGAGGCGCGCAAACGCGAAGACCAGGTTGAGCAGATCGAGAAGGATCAATCCGCGCAGCGGGAGCACCTGGAAGCCCGCGAGTACAAGGTCACTCAAGATGAGGAGTTCTACCAGAAGCGCCTTGCGCTGACCAACGAGAACCTTCGCAAAAAGGAGGAGAAGATGGCGGAAGAGTCTGCGACGAAGGAGAAGCTCTTTCGCGACAGCTGTAGAAAAGACTTCGCGGATAAGGCCAAGAAGCAAGAGGAGCGCTTCACGAAGAGACGCAAAGAGCTTGAGGCTCGCGTCCAGGACCTTGAGGCCCAGAAGAAGCGATTCGACTCTCGCCTCCAGGCTGCCGCGGAGGCTCGGGCGCGCGCGGAACAGAACTTTGCCTCTTGATGGCGGACATGAAGGAGTTGACCGCTCAGGTGGGCCCTGTCGTGGAGCGCGCCGAAGAGGCTGAGCATCGCGTGCAGGCGGCACAGGTCTTGACGCAGCAACGGGAGCGCATGTTCCAATCCTTAGTGGCCCGGGGGAATACTCTCGCGGGGCAGCTAGGAGTGGATGCACCTATTGTTCCCGTCCATGGGAACGCTGATGCCGCCACATATCTTGCTTACTTCGACCAGCTCTTCTCTGTGCTCGAGGGCCCTGTGGCGGAACTTGGCGACGTTGTTGATGAGGAGTGCCGCAAGCTCTTGACCGTGGCGATCGATCGCGTCTTCGCCAACCTCCAGCGCCTTCACCCCGGCTTCGACTTCGAGTCAGTGACCGAGCCCATCGAGGGAGATCCGGCCTGGGAGCTCTCCAACTTGGTTCGAGAAGAAGTCAACGATTACGTCGACCGCTTCAAGAGGGTTGAGGCGGAGCAGGCCGCTGAGGAGGATGAAGGCGCCGAAGAAGAGAAGGCTGAAGAGGACGGCGATGGTGAACCCTCTGCCTAGGCCACTCCTGCAACAAGATGCGCTTGGCGCAATTATCTTGTTTTAATTCACGCTGGCTTGTAAGATACTTTATCGTATGCAAACATGTGTGTGTGCCCCTCGAAGGGTCCTTTGTCCCTGTTCCATGTCTTTCTTCGCTCTACGTCGTCAGGACCCATCTCTTTGCGCTATGACACCGCCGCTACGGTATGCCGGAGCGTGACTCGGCAAGGCCGGGGGGTGTTTAAGGCTTGGAGAGGTAAGGGCTCTCGAGTCGCGGTGCTCGAGGGCTCCCCTTTGACGCACAAGCAGTCCATGGAGTGTGAGAGAGAAAAAACCGCTCGAGGGGCGACAGGTGCCCGTGAGAGGGAGAAAAACTTCTGAGGGCGCGAGCGCTAGACTTAGCTTGGCGAGACTTTGGCCTCGTAGAGGGCGTTGGCTTCCCTGATGGTGCGCTCCCTTCTAGGGGTCGGAGCGTGACTTCTCGACCTTGGGGAGGACTTCTTGTTCCCTGTATTGGTTAGAGAGGCAACCCAAAGCACACATGGTAGTAAACACCCATGCGCGCTTATAGGCTTCCTCATGGGTATCTCGCGAGGAGAGTAAGTACCAAGGTCCTTTGGTGAGGTGGCGTGTTTTGGGAGCAAGCCCATGGGCCAGAGCTCTTTGGGGAGGTAACAGGCGTGAGAGCGTGCTCACGTGCTAGAGCTCGGATCCTTTGGATTTTGCGGTGCTGTTGGGGTGCTCTTGAGGCACAGTCACCGTACTCAGCCCCCGCTCGCGAGGTGCGCATGGGGAAGAATATGAGCGCGAAATGAACTAAGATGATGAAAAGTAAAACTCACCACCAAAATATTACATAGCGGCGCCTCAGCGCAATGTTTCATCGAGAAACGAATTGGTTCATTACACTTGGTGTGACCAAGATAAAGTTTTCCATGTCGAGGCATGGGGACCACATTCAGTGGCTGAGACTCTTCACGGCCTGCGGCGGCACGTAATCAGGAGAGCTCAGAGGGGCTGGCCCTCGGGAGGAGAAGCTTTTGTGAAGCTTGGAGGTGAAGTTGTGTGCTTCCCTCTAGAGACAAAAAATGTCTGGCGTGACTATGATCACGGGTAGAACTTGCGTAGATGCGCGATGTTCCATGGATTCTTGACCGGAATGCCGTCCTCCGTTTCGAGGCGTACCGCGCCAGGCCTGGCGATGTGTGAGACCCTGTAGGGGCCTTCCCACATTGGCGAGAGCTTGTGGAGACCTTCCCTGGAGAGGATTCTCCTGAGGACGAGGTCGCCTGTCTCGAGAGTGCGCGGACGTATGTGGCGGCTGTGGTAGCGTCGCAGGTCTTGCTGGTACTTGGCTGCCCTGAGGGCGGCACGGCGGCGCAACCCGTCAAGGAGTAGCAGGTCGTCGCTGTGGAGGTCTGCTTGATCGTCCTCGTTGAAGGCAAGGACCCGTGCGGATCCATGCTTGATCTCTGTGGGGAGGACTGCTTCAGCTCCATACACGAGAGCAAATGGCGTCTCACCAGTGGGCTTCGTGGGGTTCGTGCGGATGGACCAGAGCACGGACGGGAGTTCGTCTATCCAGCCCTTGCCGTAGCCCTTCAGGCGATTGAAGCTCTTGTCTTGAGGCCCTTGAGGACCTCAGCATTTGCTCGCTCGGCTTGGCCGTTGCTCTGTGGGTGAGCCACCGAGGCGAAGCAGAGCTTGGTGCCGAGGCTCTCGCAGTAGGCCCTGAAGATGCCGCTGGTGAATTGTGAGCCATTGTCGGTGATGATGCGATTAGGCACACCAAAGCGGCAGACCAGGCCTCTGATGAATTTTACTGCCGCCCTGGCCGGTATGCTGCGCACTGCTTCAACCTCTGCCCACTTGGTGAACTTGTCGACTGCCACGAAGAGGAAGCGGTAGCCCCCTTGTGATCTCGGGAAGGGTCCCAGAATGTCAAGGCCCCAGACCGCGAAAGGCCACGAGAGCGGGATGGTTTGGAGTCCCAGTGCAGGCTGATGAACTTGCTTGGCGTGGAACTGGCACGCATCGCAAGACTGGACGATGGTGGTGGCATCTTGAAGCACTTGGGGCCAGTAGAAACCGCTCCTGAAGACCTTGCCTGCCAGGGTGCGTGCAGAGGAATGGTGGCCACACTCTCCACTGTGAATGTCTCTGATCAGCATGCGGCCTTCCTCGGGGGGGACGCACTTGAGTGCAATTCCATTTGGGCGCTTGCGGTACAGGTCTCCCTCGAGGATGTAGTATGACTTGGCTTGTCGAGCCACTCGTTCTGCCTCCGCGTCTTCTTCAGGAAGGACTCCCTTCAGCAGGTAGTCTTTGAGTTCGTCAACCCAGCCTGTCTCTTGGTGCACCATAGCCAGCAGCAGACGCTCCCCTGAGGATGGACCGCAGTTGGGTGCCCCACCTATAGGAGGTGGTGGGAGTACTTCGTCTGTGCTTGCGGCTGCTGCTTCTTGTGGCTGCTTTATGGACGCCTTGGAGAGTCTCTCTTCAAACACGCCGGCCGACTGGGCCTGCCTTCGTGATGCTCGCTTGGCGATGTCATCTGCCTCTTGGTTCTCCTTTCGCGGGATGTGCATGAGCTCCATGCCCCTGAAGTGCTTCTCGAGCTTGCGACCTCTTCAAGGTAGGCGGCCATGTGGTCGTCTTTAGGCGTGTAGCTCTTGTTGGAGAAGTTAACCAGGAGCTGGGAATCACCCTTTATGAGTAAGTGCTTGACGCCAAGGGCGATTGCGGCTCTGAGCCCGGCGAGGAGGCCCTCGTACTCGGCGATGTTGTTGGAGATCTTGTCTATTGTGAAGCACAGCTGGATGGCGTAGTAGAGCTTGTCACCTTTTGGTGAGGTTAAGACAACGCCAGCCCCACCATTGCGGCAGGCGAAAGCTCCATCGAAGTGCATGGTCCAGTGGCTTGGCATTGTATCTCCCGATGACGCGGTTTCTTCTTCGCGAGGCTCTTCAGGAGTTGGGTCTGTCCACTCGGCGACGAAATCCGCCAGCGCTCTCCCTTTTATGACTCTTGTGGTGTCGAAGCGCAAGTTGAATGGCTGCAGCTCAATGTTCCATCCTGCGACGCGGTCAGTAGCGTTGGGGTTGCGCAGGATCTGCTCCAGGGGGAAGGACGTGACCACCGTGATGGGGTGACCCTGGAAGTAGTGGCGCAGCTTCCTGGAGGCGATGAGTAGCGCGAGGAGGAGCTTCTGCTGCACTGGGTACCGCTCGCGAGCATCTCGCAGTACAGTACTGACGAAGTAGACTGGATGCTCGACGAGGGTCGTTGATGGTGCAGCAGCGTCGGCTCCCTCGAGAGGCTCCTCAGGAGTTTTGGCGAGGTTTGCCTGTGGAGGAGCCTCGGCAGGGTGCTCGTGGAGGACTCGACTTGAGGCTGTGGGCCTGGCACTGGGTCTGGAGAGACTGTTCCTTCGTCGGGAGGTTCTGGACTTGGTGTGGCAGTGCTTTTCTTGGGGAGAACTGGCTCTTCTCTTTCCACCACCAGGACGGCGCTAGCAGTTTGTGGAGTGGCTGCTAGGTACAGCTTCAGATGCTCGCCTGCCCTGGGGGCTACCATGACTGGTGAGCTAGCCAAGTATTTCTTCAAGTCCTCAAATGCTTTGTCAGCCTCTGGAGTCCACTTGAAGGTGCCGGATTTTTCATGATCTTGAAAAATGGCAAGGCTCTCTCGCCGAACTTGGAGATGAAGCGGCCTAAGCTGGCCATGCATCCTGCTAGGCGCTGCATGTCCTTGAGGCGGCGAGGTGGCTGCATGTCTTCTATAGCCTTGATCTTGTCAGGGTTTGCTTCTATGCCGCGGTGGGACACGAGGAACCCGAGGAGCTTGCCTGAAGGCACCCCGAAGACGCACTTGGCGATCCTCATGAGCCTCTGGAAGGTGGCGCCGGCGTTTTTTTAGGCCAAAGGGCATGCAAGTGTAGCAATACACACCACAAGGGGTGAGAAATGCTATTTTCTCCTCGTCTTCCTTGGCCATCTTGATCTGGTGATAGCCTGAGAAGGCATCCAGGAAACAGAGGAGATCACAGCCGGCGGTGGAGTCCACAATCTGGTCTATCCTTGGCATGGGGTATGGATCCTTGGGGCAAGCCTTGTTCACGTCTGTGTAGTCGATGCAGAGCCGGCCTCCTCCATTGGGTTTTGGGACAACCACACCGTTGGAGAGCCAAGTGGGGTGGGCAACTTCTCGAATGATGTCTGCTGCTTTCAGCTTCTCTACTTCTTTGATGATGAACGCTTGCTTCTCGGGGGCTTGTTTCCGCGCTTTTTGCTTTACAGGGCGTGCGTCTGGACACACGGCTAAGTGGTGCTCGATCACCTCCCTTGGTACACCGGACATTTCTGACGGAGTCCATGCGAACATGTCAGAATTTGCCCGAAGGAAGGCGACGAGCGCGCTTTCCTATTTGGGAGGCAAGCCAGCGCCTATGGTGACGCTAGCCCCCGAGCCTTCAGCCCCGAGCCGCTGGTGCTCAGCGACACCTTCTTTGTAGATGCTTGCTCTTGAGTGAACAGTTGTTTCTTCTTCTTGGGCCTCTCGAGAGGCTCCATGTCCTCGTCAGCGGGGAATGCCATGGCAGCGGCCTTGTATGCGATCTCGACGGCGCGCGTGGCGTCCTGTACGTGACCGCGTATGGTGATGGTGCCACCGCTGCCAGGGATCTTGACCATGTTGTAGGCGTGGTGCGTGACGGCCATGAACTTCGCGAGGGCGGGGTAGCCGAGGATGGCGTTGTAGGGCAGGCCAATGTGCGCGACGTCGAAGTCAATTAGCTCGGTGCGGTAGTTCTCCTGCGTGCCAAAAGTGACCGCGAGCCTCACTTGCCCCAGAGGCGAGATTGAGCCGCTGGTGACCCCGGTGAAGGGCCTGGAGGGCATGAGCCACTCGTAGGGCACTTGAAGCGTCTCGAAGGTCTCGACAGAGATGACGTTTAGGCCTGCACCCCCATCAATGAGCGTCTTGCCGACGGCGATGTTGTTGATGGTGGGGGTACACACAACGGGAGGGTGCCCACAGTCTTTGTAGACTTGGGGTGGTCTTTGGCGTCGAAGGCGATGGTGTACTGGGACCACTTGAGGGGGCGGGACGTCTCGACCCCGGGAAGCGCTGCGTTGAGCTCGCGAGCGAACTGCTTGAACTGGTTGTTCGACTTGGGCGCCTGGGATCCGCCTTGGATGCATGCCATGGCGCCCTTGGGGGCCTGGTAGCCTCCAGGCTCTTCGTCGGGCAGATTGTTGTTTTTCTCGGCGGCATTCGCCTGTGTTCCCTGAGGCCTCTGGAAGTTGCCTTTGCGTCCACCTTTGCGGTAACCACGGCCTCTGCCGCGGCCACCACTGCCCTCTTCTTGCTCACGCTTCTTGCTCAGTTGCTTGAGGCATAGCAGTTCTCTGTCGCATGGCCGCGCCTGTTGTGGTAGATGCAGAACGGGCGGTTGTCCACCTCTTTCTTGCCAGCCTCTGGAGAGTCCTCGCTAACATGCTTGGCGTCGGGTTCAGCAGCCAGGACTGCGGTAGGCTTGCGTTTGATCTCGTCGCGCCTCTTCTGGGTCTTGGATCCCTCGACAGGGTCGTCTGTCGAGCCCACCTTGACGAAGAGGAGCCCTTCCTCTGCTTTGGCGCATTTGTCTGCGATGTCGAAGAGATTCACCACGGAGGAGAGGGTATCGTGGATGCCGATCTTCTCGAGCATCCTGTGGTTGGTGACGCCCTCTCTGAAGGCCGCAATGACGTGTGAGTCCGGGATGTTCGGGATCTTGTTGCGGACTTGGCTGAAGCGCTGGATGTACCTGCGGAGGGTCTCGCCAGGCTTCTGGCGCACAGCTCGCAGGTCGTTGTAGGTGAGGGCGCGCTCGTACGTGCCCTTGAAGTTCGCAACGAACTGCTGGCAGAGCTCCTCCCACGAGTCAATGGAGTCCTCGGGAAGGTTCAGGAGCCACGACCTTGAGAGCGTGGGAGAACCAGTTGGCCATGACCTTGTCGTCTCCCCCCGCAGCTTGGATGGAGGTGGTGTAGAGCTGCAAGAACTCGATGGGGTTGTTCGTGCCGTCGTAGCCCTTGGGTAGGTCAGGCCTGAACTTCTGTGGCCAGACGACGCGCCGCAGTTTGCGGGTGAAGGCCGCGCAACCTGTGGCGTACGAGGCGATGCCCCCCTGAAGAGCACGGCGGTTATGTCGCCCTGCCTGGCCGATCTCCTCCACGATGCGCTTCTGGAGGTCCTTCTGGCGCTCCATTTCCACCCGCGCGTCTGGGGGTGTCCGCTGCACGATTTGACAATCACGTGGCGATGACGCGTGGGATGCGGCCTTGTGCGCCGCGGCTGGAGGTGGACCTGGCGGAGGCGGCGGCGGAGGCGGCGGCGGAGGTGCGCCATGCGCGTGGTTCCAGTGCGTCCGGAGTTGTGGTGCACCAGAGAGCGCGACGCCGCAGGAGCAGCGCGCGGTGCTGCCGCGATGTCGACGAGGTGCTGGAGGCGGCCGAGCCAGTTGTCGTGCGCCTCGGCGGTGGGGCGGTAGCGAAAAAGCTCCGCGGCCATGAGCAGCGCGGTGTTTGGGCTGGGCGCTGGACGCCCAAGAGTGGAGGCGCTCTGGCGCTGGGACGGATGCGAGGACTCAGCGTCCTCGCCGTGCCCGTGGTCGACGTCGTCGTCGAAGCGGTCGTCGTGGTGGCCGTCGTCGTCCTCGGGGTGCTCCACCCGCGGTTCAGCGGTGTTGCGCCCCGTGGCACGGCTGGCGCGGGGACGGCCGCGAGGGTTGGTGGTGTTGGCAGCGGGCTCGGTGGTGGCCCTGCCTGATGCCCGCCGGGTGGCGCGAGCTGCGCGAGTGTCCGCCATGGTGCAGAGGTCGAGGAAGGTTGAAGACGCGCCTCAGCCCCTTCCTGGCGCGCCAATTGTCGGAGAATGACTCCCACGGAACAGGGATAGTCAAGCTCACAAAGAGAGTTCGTGTAAGGGGCTGAACACGTTGGTCAAACAACCCTCAACCTGCACGGCGACGGTGCTCGTCGAGCAAGTGGAGGGACATCACGGCAGAGATGAACACCAGCCCGTACCCAGGTTCACGGCCCTCGTGCGGAGGTAACACCGCTACTCCTGCTTGTCTGTATTGCACAGCTTGTAGAGGTTACAGTACAATGAGCTTGCCGAGGGCTCTCTTTTGGCAATGGTGTATACAAGGAAGGGAAGCAATGGTTTTCTTCTTCCTCGTGCGTAAGTGGCTATGCTGGAATGAGAATGTGATCCCTTGCTACGGTGCACCTTGTCCTCCTTTTATAGGCGCCCCGTGCTCCCTCCTTGCACTCGCATTGTGGTAGGGCTGTCACGTGGCGCAGAAGGTGGAGCGCGGTGCATCGCAGCCCGGTTGTCCATGGACGCGGTCCATGAGCGTAAAGCTGACTCCTGTAGCAGAGTACCCACCGTCCATGCAGGACGGCCAGCTGGGGCCGCAGAGGAACGTGGGGTGCCCACGGTGACGTTGGCCTTGGAGCGTAGCGCCGGCCGGTCCCCTTATCACCAAAGAGGAAACCCTTGTAGTCCGGATCGGGTGGCACAGCTTTGTTGACCCTTTAATCACCAAAATGGCAACTGCGGCGTCGTCGTCACCGCGCGCAGGGGCGCGCGTCACTCTGCGGCCGCCGCAGAGCCCATGTGCGCTCTGCAGAGGTTGCTTTGCAGCGAAGCGATCTCCACGAGGGCTTGGACGCCTTGTAGAGAATTCGGCGTTGACCTCTCCCAGGGGAGATTTCCTTGAAGAGGGGGCAGCAGCGGATATGGCCTCCACAGGCCTCTGCTGCCTCAAATGCCCTCGCGAGGCAATTCGCTTCACGAGGCTCTCCAAGCCGTAGGCTTGGTCCTTAGCGAAAATCAGCCATCAAGTGTCGAGGGCCGTATAGGATAGGCCCAGCACACCCTGGATTTCACTGGGCCGACACTCTACGTGTGCAACCTCTCTGTGAATCCTACGTCGCCTGGCTCACACCCGAGTTAAGCCACCCCGTATGGCATCTGCCGTGATTACCCCACAACAGTTGGCGCCCACCGTGGGGCCAGCGATCGCTGGAATTTACTTCATGGAGAGTCCTGAACCCGGCACTGGCGTCTACTTCAGCCCTCAAGCCATGTCGGGTCGCGGTGACGTCGTCACCGGCAGCTACTTTGAGCACGGAGGGATCGGCTACGTCGCCGATCCACACACTTGGGGCAGGCCCAACTACGCCCCGATCACTCGCGCGATGGCTATCCCGTTCGGGACCGCTGTCACCGCCTACATTGGCTTCTGCGGCTCGGATGAGGAAGGAGTCGCCAACAACTACGATGGTACTTCCTCCCCCGTCGACCCGCTTGACGAAGCCGTCGTCGACACCGCGGTTGCAAACCACCTTGCACCCGCCCCATCTGCCGACCGTCCAGATCTCGAACGACGACGACACCGGGTCGATCTTGCCCGTTCTCGACTACGAGTCGGAGGGCTCGACCGATCTGGCCTCGGACGGCACGGCGACACCCGCCCACATCTACATGACGGGCGAGGCGGCAAACTCTGCTGCCGCCAAACCCGCGGCGGCAAACGCCGCCACAGCAGAGGCCAACGCGCAGAAGCAGCGCGACCAGGCACGGCGCGAGCAGGAGGCTCGCGAAAAGCAGCAACGCGACGAATCTCTCGCGCCTGCGAGGACAAGCAGGTCGGGTGGCTGACCCGCTCAGCACCCCGATCACGCCGGCGAACGTCGTCGATCAGGCGACAGAGCTCGAGCAGCTGCGCCGGAAGATGGCCCTCCAGCAGGAGGAGATCCGCCAAAGGAGCTGGAGGTCGATGCTCAGTCGACCGCTCTCTCCGCGGTCACTCGGCATCACAAAAACCGCAAGTCGCGGCTTAACCCTGATGCACCAACTCGCGCGCTCGACAACGCCTTCGCGCGCGAGACAGAGCTGGAGAGGCAGCGTGACGAGTGCCGCAGGGCCCAGCCCGGCGGCTCGAGTCAAGTTCCGCCTCAACCTCGCCCGGCGATGCCGCCTCCGGCGCCGCGGCCTCCGAACCCGGCTCGTCCCAACCCCAGCCGCGGAACGACGACGACGCCGACCTCGCGATTTTCGGCACCCCAGTCGATTGCATGACTGCGCCGCCTCTCTCTTCAAGAGGATCCGGGTCAAGGACAACCCCTATTGGAGCAAGGGTGCAAGCTGGTGGACAAGGCGCTGGAGCTGCAGGAGAACATGTCGCAATCTGACGGCAAGCTCTACTCCAGATCGCCACCCAGCGAGAAAACGGCCTCGGCACCACACCGAAGCCAGGGAAACAAGGGTTCCCCAGGCGTGACGCTGCCCCACAGCCGCCACGCAGTCGGCACGAGGAGCCGGCAGTGTCGAGCAACGCGAGGGCTGGAGGCAACCCGCCTCGGCTCGCCCGCAACGACGCCCGGCACACCATCAACAACAACCAGGCGCAGGCACGCTCCAATCACTCCGCTCCGGATCTACGCCACCACCTCAACGACAAGCGCGCCGAGGCGACGCGCAACAACAACGACGACGACGACGTCGGCCCTAGATGCTTTGGACCCGCCATCAGAGGCGAGCGTTTCCCTAGCAGCTTCAAAGGACCGAGAGAGGCGCCCAAGTACAACGCTGCCATGAACCCGGAAACTTGGGTCCAGGACTACTTGGCCGCCATGAGCATCCAGAACGCGTCTTCGCTCTGTTGTGCGCGCTATTTTCCTCTCATGCTTGAGGGAACGGCTCGCACTTGGCTCAACAACCTCCCCAGGAACAGCGTCAACTCCTGGGGCGAGTTGAAGAGGCTCTTCATCACCAACTTCGAGGGGACCTGCAAGCGCCCGGCCACGGTCGAGGACCTCAAGCGCTGCGTCCAGAAGGAGGGCGAGTCCACTAGAAAGTGGTATCGCCGAGTCGCCGACCTCATCAACTCGGCAGAACACCTCAGCGTCGACACGGTGCACTCCCACCTTGAGGACAACACCACCTTCGAGTCGCTCAAGCAGAAGCTGCGGCGCTCGCACAAGGGTGACATGACGATGGGCCAGCTACTCGCCATCGTGCACAAGTACGCCGAGTCCGACGTCACCAAGGACGACTCCGAGGAGGACGACGACGAGAAGAAAGGCGGCAAAAACAAGAGCAAGGCCAAGCACTCCAGCGCTCATAAACGCAAGGGTGACGGCGGCTCCGAGCTTGTAGCCGCCACGGCTGCGGGGGGCCGCGGCTTCAAGAGCCAACGCGGCAACTTCCCGCGAAAGAAGCTCACCGCCACGGAGATTCTGGCCATGCCGTGTAGGTATCATAGCCTACCCGGCAAGCCAGCCGGCCACACCACTGACGAGTGCAGCTGGACTGCAGAAATCGTCAAGGCCAAGACCGGTGCCAAGAAGCGGGCACCCGACGGAGACGACGACGGTGAGCAGCAGCAGGGCATGCCTCCCACTGCCGGCTTCATGGGCCACACCTTCGTCGGCCTCGATTCCAGGCGGGAGGAGAAGGTCATACGGCGCGCCGTCCACGCGACTCTGCCAGACGTGCCCCAGTGGCTCGACTGGTCAGAGCAGCCGATCACATGGAGCCGTCAAGACCACCCGCCCCGCGTCGATTACCCGGGCAAATTCGCTCTGGTGGTCGCGCCCCAGGTCAAGGGCTACATCTTGACCAAGACATTGATGGACGGGGGTCGAGCATCAACATCCTCTACTACGAGACGTTCCAACGCATGAAATTGCGTGACGAACAGCTAGTCCCACCATCACCACCTTCCACGGCATCGTCCCGGGAAAGAAGGCCTACCCCTAGGCAAAATCGCACTCGACGTCGTCTTCGGCACCGCCAAGAACTTCCGGCTCGAGAAGATCTGGTTCGAGGTGGTGAACTTCCGTAGTTCCTACCATGCGATCCTCGGGCGACCCGCCTTTGCCAAATTCATGGCAAGGCCCTGCTACGCCTACCTGAAGATGAAACTGCCGGGTCCGAACGGCATCATCACTGTACACGGCGACGTCGACCGCGCCATCGAGTGCGAAAAGGGCAACGCCGTCTTTGCCGAGTCCGTCATCGCCACGGAGCAGCTGGAGCAACTCAAGCTGCAAGTCGACCCCAACGACATGACCATCGTCAAGAAGCCGACTCTGGACTCACGCGACAAGTTCCAGTCGGCACAGGAGACCAAGCGCATCCCGCTGGTCGAGGGCGACTCCTCCAAGACGGCGGTGATCGGCTCGCACATGGACGTCGCATAGGAAAGCGCGCTCTGCGACTTCCTCCGTGAGAATCGGGACATCTTCGCATGGAAACCATCTGACATGCCAGGCGTCCCGAGGGAGCTCGCAGAGCACAAGCTCAACGTTGACCCCAAGCTGAAGCCAGTGAAGCAGTTCCTGCGTCGCTTCACTGGTGAGAGACAGAAGGCTATTGGCGAAGAAATAGCCCGGCTCCTAGCTGCCGGGTTCATCGCCGAAGTCATACACCCGGAATGGCTTGCCAACCCGGTGCTCGTTCTGAAGAAGAACGGAACATGGCGGATGTGCATCGACTACACAGGCTTGAACAAAGCCTGTCCCAAGGATCCATTCGCATTGCCTCGCATCGATCAGCTGATCGACTCGACGGCAGGGTGCGAGGCGCTATGCTTCCTCGACGCCTACTCCGGGTACCACCAGATCAAGATGGCGCCCGAAGACCAGGAGAAGACGTCTTTCATCACGCCCTATGGCGCGTTTTGTTACGTCTCCATGCCCTTCGGCTTGAAAAATGCCGGAGCGACTTACCAGCGGTGCATACAGAACTGTTTGCACGAGCAGATCGGCCGCAACGTCCACGCATATGTGGACGACATCGTCGTCAAGTCCAAGCTGAAGACGGACCTGATTGCCGACCTCACGGAGACATTCACCAACCTCCGCAAGTACAGGATAAAGCTCAACCCGGAAAAATGCGTCTTCGGCGTACCCGCGGGCAAGCTCCTGGGCTTCATCGTCTCCGAGCGAGGCATTGAAGCCAACCCAGAGAAGATCAAGGCGATCGAAGCTCTGAAGAAGCCGGAGAAACCTCCGGGACGTGCAGCGGCTCACAGGCTGTGTCGCTGCCCTCAGCCGTTTCATCTCACGACTCGGCGAGAAGGCCATGCCCTTGTACCGGCTCCTCAAGAAGTCGGACACGTTCACCTGGAACGACGAGGCAGACGCCGCCTTGACGGCACTCAAGAAGACGTTGGCCGAGGCGCCGATCCTCGCATCTCCACTGGAAAAGGAGCCGATGCTCCTCTACATCGCTGCGACCAACCGAGTCGTCAGCGCGGTGGTCGTCGTCGAGCGCAAGGAGGAAGGCCACGAGCAACTGGTCCAGCGGCCAGTTTACTACGTCAGCGAAGTCCTGACGGATTCGAAGCAACGTTACCCGCATACCAAAAACTTGTATACGGTGTTTTCTTTGCTTCAAGAAAATTGCGACATTACTTCATGGGCCACCCGATGACGGTGGTCAGCTCATCTCCCTAGCTGAAATAATCCGCAATAGAGAGGCAACTGGGCGCGTCGCCAAATGGGCCTCCGAGCTGCAGCCTTTCGGCCTCAGCTACGCAGCCCGCACTGCGATCAAGTCGCAGTCATATCCGACTTCCTCGTCGACTGGATGGAGACACAGTTGCCGGCTCCAACCTATGAAGCCGGCAGATGGACCTTGTTCTTTGACGGGTCAAAGATGTATGAGGGCTCGGGGGCTGGAGTCGTCCTCACTTCTCCCCAAGGCGACAAGATGCGATATGTGCTGCAGATACACTTCACTGCACTAACAACGTCGCCGAGTACGAAGCCCTCCTACATGGCCTACGCGTGGCCAAGGAGATGGGAGAGCCGTATCAAATGTTACGGCGATTCCGACCTCGTCGTTCAGCAAACGATGGGGACCTGGGATGCAAATGATCCCAACATGGCGGCTTACCGCCGGCTCGTCGATCAAGTCGGCGGCCACTTCGCCGGCATGGAGCTGGAGCACGTCGACCGAGGAAGAACGAGGCGGCTGACGCACTCTCTCGCTTCGGGTCTAAGCGGGACCGAGTCCCACCCGGCGTCTTCCTCGACCACCACATCGCGCCGCCCGCCATCGTCAGATGCAATTCTGATGGCGGTAACCCAAGAAACAAACGACTGGAGGGAACCCTACATCGAGTTCCTCACCACCAAAAAGCTGCCAGCCGACGAGGTCCTAGCACGGCGAGTCGTGCGCCGGGCCTCAGCTTACGCCATCATCAACAGCGAGCTCTACAAACGCAGCACATCGGGAGTTTTCCTCCGCTGCGTCGAGCCGGAAGAGGGAAGGCGCATCCTTCATGAGATCCACTCGGGAGATTGCGGCCACCACGTCGGCGCTCGCAACCTGGTCGCCAAGGCGTTCAGGCACGGTTTTTTCTGGCTCTCTGCTCATCAGGATGCAGTCGACATCGTCCGTCGGTGCATCGGGTGCCAGAAGTACGCCCGGCAGGATCACCTACCCGCCGCGGCTCTGAAGACCATCCCTCTGACATGGCCATTCGCAGTCTGGGGAATAGACATGGTGGGCAAGTTCAAGACAGCTCGCGGTGGCATGACACATTTGCTCGTCGCAGTCGACAAGTTCACCAAATGGGTCGAAGTTGAACCTATCAAGAAACTCGACGGCAAGACCGCAACCAAGTTCCTCCAGAAGCTCATCTTCCGATTCGGCTACCCGCACAGCATCATCACTGACAACGGCACAAATTTTGCCGAAGGAGAGATGAAGGCCTTCTGCAAACAAAAAGGCATCCGTCTCGACTTGGCGTCCGTCGCCCACCCGCAATCAAACGGGCAGGCGGAAAGAATGAACCAGACAGTGCTAGCCGGGATCAAGCCGCGACTTCAAGTCCCACTGGAGCGAACACCGGGTTGCTGGCTGGACGAGCTACCAGCCGTACTCTGGGGCATCAGAACGACTCCAAACCGTTCCACCGGCTACACGCCATTCTTCATGGTGTACGGGGCGGAAGCCGTCATGCCACCGACCTCGAGCACGACTCGCCTCGGGTCGCCCTCTACAACGAGGAAGAAAATGAAGAAGCCCGCCTAGTCGGCGTCGACCTCCTGGAAGAAGCTCGCGAACTCGCACTCTCCAGGACGGCGATATATCAGCAAAGCCTGCGCCGCTACCACAGCCGCCGGGTTAGAAGTCGCTCTTTCCAGGAAGGCGACTTGGTTCTTCGGCTCATCCAAAAGTCGAAAGGGATGCACAAGCTCTCGGCACCATGGGAAGGACCGTTCGTCGTTAGCAAAGCGATGGGCAACGGCTCCTACCACCTCGTCGACTTGCGTGAGCCGAACAAAAGCTCCAAGTCGGAAGAGGAGACCAAGCGTCCATGGAACATCAGCCTGCTTCGCCCCTATTATACATAGTATCCATTGTAATACTGTGTAATCAATCAAGGAAATAAAGTCGATACATACCCGGCACGCTCGGGGGCTATCGTTTCGATTCAATCATGCTTTCGAGTCTTTATTCTTCCTACTCACACGTTATATGATTGATGGGTTGTCAAAGAGAGCCGGATGCCATGATGCGCGGCTCACCACTGGACCCCCTGCTCACGAAGCAAAATCACAAAAATTGTTGTTTTCTCCCAAGTCGTCAGCTACCCGCACAAAGTGAAGAAGTAGTGCAGCCGGTTCAAACCTAACTTGACAATGAAGCCGCACTCGGACTTTGTCACCATGGGTACCGCGCGCGTCACGAAAAAATCACGCGAAGCACACTTGGCGAGGTCGCACGATCGACTAGCTTACAAAACAAGCGAAAAACAAACAAAGTGACGAAAAGCGCACAAAAAACAAGCATGGGAGTGCCAAAACAAAGATTAATAAGCCGCAGAGGCGCACGCTGAAACGCAACCCGGCACACATCATACTTGTTTCATTACATAATATTTTTCGCCCGCAGGCGACAAACCCTAACTACTTCAAAATAACCCCTCTTTTGAAAGCAGGGAGCAAACTTCAAGACGGAGGAGCCGCCCGAGCAGAAGACGTCGACGCCTCGTTCGTCGCAGCCGGCGGTGGCAGAGCTGAAGCCCTTTCAAAAAGGTACTCCGACGCCGGCTCCCTGTCCGCCACCTCGCCAAGGTCGTTGCCCTCAGGCACCATGTCGAAGACGAAGTCGTCGTGGTCGACCATCTTGGCAGCCCGGCAGGCGTAAGGGGCGCAGTACTGGAGCACCGGCTGCAGATCGATCTCCCGGCCGCTGCTATCGGTGGGGATGCTGGCCGTGATCTTGTCCACGTTCGTCTGCCTATACCGGCCTCGCACAAGCCCGAGGGCAATGCACGCGCCGGCTCGGGCCGACGACTCCCGCACCCAGGTGATCACCTGGGGCATCAGCTCCAGAACCCGCAACACCTTGGGCCTTCCTTGGGCGACAGCATCTGGACGACCTTGCTGGCCCGGCCGTGAACGTCACGGGCGAAGACTCCGAGCCGGTGGACATGCTCCGCAGACGTCAGGCCAGCCGTCTCCTCGCCTGTTCAACAAAACAAAAATCAACAACAAGGCCACAAGTCAAGTAGGCACAACTGCAAAGGGTCGCATGAAATCTTTACCCCAGATGCCAACGGCGAGGGTGGCAAGCCGCTCGGTCAGCTCCTTCATCTCGCGCTCAGCCTCGCGGATTTGCGCTCGAGCTTCTCGAGGTCCTCGCCGTACCCCTTGGTCGCCTGGGTGAGGGCGGCGTCCGCCTCCTCCTTCTGCTTGCTGAGCCGCTCGCAGGATTCCTGCACCGCGGCAAACGCCTGCGTGTGCCGGCTCTCCTGCGCGGCCAGCAGTTGCTGGTGCTCAGCGACGGAGATGAAGCCGTCGCGCGCCTTCTTCAGCTCCTCCTGCAGGCGGCGGGTCTCCTGCTGTTCGGCTTCGAGGAGCCAGGACAACTCCTGCAGTTCACAAGACAATAAACAATCAAGAAGAGGCATGGGGGCTACGCCACGGGTTACCTCTACACCAACATTTGCTAACCCGGGG
The DNA here is from genome assembly GCA_947311845.1 of Poa pratensis. NCBI lineage: Eukaryota > Viridiplantae > Streptophyta > Magnoliopsida > Poales > Poaceae > Poa > Poa pratensis. The sequence goes on from CAMZMU010000033.1 coordinate 72,663,358, forward strand.
GCTAGCCCCAACAAAAAATAATACGCCGAGTCAGGAACTCGGGGGCTACGTTCCGAGTGGCATACACACCCGCCACCGGCCTGCCTCTACATCGACATTAGCAAACCAAGGACTACACTATTCACCAAACTTTGCATCCAGAAAACTATGAAGACCCAAGCCGCTTTCTACTAACGCGACTCGGGCCTTGGGGGCTACATATACGCTACGGACGCAACAGGTGCAAGAAGGATTCTACGTACCTGGTGCGCATCCATCGCTGTCTGGATGGCGGCTCGGAAGTCAGGCCGGGGCGCAGATGCACCCGGGACGGAGCTCGGGGGCTGGGCAGTCAGCCCACCCGACGCGGAAGCCGTCGCGGTGGCGCGGGTCGCCGTCACCACCAGCGCCGTCTCCGGCACAGGCGTGGCACCCCTCGTGCCAGCCGGCACGGTGTCATCAATAGTGGCCCCCTCGGGTCGAGGGGGCACAATAACTTCGTCGCCTCCGCGGACGGAGGGCGGAGGACTCGGCGCTCTCGTGGTCGGCTCCGCGACGTGCGCGGCGGGCTCCGCCCGCTGGGAGTCGCTCTCCAGCGCGTCCTCCATGTCACTGAGGGACGCGTCCTCAGCCCTGCGACACACGCACGGGTCAAACTCAAGATAGCGTTTCCAACGAAACTCTGGATGAGGATCGTAGCAGACCTGTCACCCGCAGGTGGAAGAGTTGAGGTCCGAACCCCTCGAAGCGAGGCGCAGGAGGCGAGTCGGCGCGGGCCCTCTCAGGGATGTCCCGCAAGGCCTTCTGCCTCCGCTCGGCAATGACGGTGCGCTGCACGGCGGCCCCAGCCGATCGCTCCGGTGGCGGCGGCGTCGGGTTCGCCGACTTGGAGCGCTTGGAGTTGGGCCCGGCGTCCTCAGCCGCAGGCCTACGCCTCCGCCGGATGCGGAGCAGCTGATCATCTTCATCATCATCTTCAGCAGGCGCCGGGTTCTTGGACCCGGCGCGTTCTTCTCTTCCTTCTTCTCCTTCCTCCTCATCCTCGGACAGGATGGGGATCGGTTGGCGGGAGGAGAAGGCGGCCTCGTTGCCCATGGTGGCGCTGTCGGCTTCGTCGTCGGAGTCACGCTCGACGACGTCGTTGGGGCCGGCAAGCACCGTGGGAGCATCTCCGCGGGTCGGAGGCAACCCCACAAGCGATCGAAACTCCTGAACTCGACAAAGCAGGAAGGATCGGTATAAAAAGACCAAGAAAAGGAAAGTGTTTCAAACCGTCAAGCAAAGGGACTCACCTCAGGAGCCGGATGCTTGGCGGAGTAGGCCTCCAGGCCGCCCCACGATCCACTCGGGAGCCGGGTGGACCGTGACACGTTTCATCCACAGCGTGAATTGCTCTACCGACTCGAACAATGTCGGGTCATGGCGCTGCGGGTCCTTCGTCCCTGTGTACTCGCAGATCAGCGAGGGCCGGTGCTGCAGAGGCGCGATCTTCCTCTTCACCCAAGTGGCGATGAGGTTTAGACCCGTCAGTCCTCCGTTCTTCAGCTCCTGAAGCCGCGCCATCAGCCGGCGCACCATGGGCAAGTCGGCGTCGCGCGGCAGCTCCTGAAGATTGCGAGGTCGGCTCGGCGATGGCGAGAAGCAGGGGATCCCGATCTCGCCGTCAGGCGCCGGCTCCCGCATGTAGAAGCCCGACTTCCTCCAATACACTTTGGAGGGGAGGCCGAGATCCAGGTAGTCGACGTCGCCGCGGACCTGAAAGTTGAGGCCGCCGCAGGGCGCCATGTCGCCGCCCTTCCCCAGCTTGCCGTGGAAGATCCACAGCCACAGCGGGAAAAACGGGGCGAACCCGAAGTAGCCCTCGCACAGGGTGACACAGTAGGCGAGATGGAGGATCGAGTTGGGCGTCAGGTCATGCACCTGAAGCCCGTAGAAGTCCAGGAATCGCCGGAAGAACTCCGACGTGGGGAAGCCCAGCCCGCGCTCGAGGAACGCGAGGAAGGCGACGAACTCGCCCGGCGATGGCCGCGGGCGAGGATCCGCGGAGGCGATGCGCCACCGACGCTCCGACGCCGGTGGCAACAAGCCCTCGTTGGCGGCCTGCTCCCGCGCCTGCGCCGTCACCGACGACCTCTCCCACTTGTTCTTGGGCGCCACCATCTTGGCCGGAAGAGACACTACAAGAAATATGCTAACTTGTGACCCTCGATATTGGTCACAATAATGGTCATGTTCTGTCATTTATGACCATTTTATGACGAAAAACGATTGGTCAAAAGATGAGCGTCACAAATGGCAGTATGTGACCTTTTTTGGGAATTGGTCATAGACGATTGTGACCAAAAAAAAGGTCACAAATTTTATGACCAATTGTTTTGGTCACTACCAATCTGGTCAATCCACGTCAGATCCAACGTGGCAGAGCTGACGTGGCAAAATTGTGACCAAACGAAATGGTCGTAAATCAGAATCAGCCCAGTCCAGTTCATCCCTCTAAATGGGCCTGGCCCAATAATTCAGCCCATTTAATATTTTCTCTGTGAATTTTGGACGGCGACATGGGCCAAGCCCAATAATTCGGCCTTTTTATTTTGTGTGCATTTTTGCAGTCCGTTTATTATTCATTTTCCATCCTTTTTGTCAGCTCATGGGTCCCAATTGTCAGATGATTTTTGTGCAGTGGGTCCAAATTGTCATTTGTTTAGGCAGTGGGTCCCTATCGTCAGGATCCAATTTTTTCACAGCTCACTAATAAGAAATTATATCAAACAGAAAGGTGAGAACATAAGAAAATCTTCAAATAACAGCGAAAATCAGATCATTACAATATTCTAGTCAACAGACAGACAACACAAGAAACTCCAAACACTCGTTCACATACCCAGGAACTTCAAGCTTCACCCAGATAACCATACAATATTCCACACAATCACAAATGTAGCGCTCTATAAATAAAAGCTCAGCAGTATAAAAGCCTAGCTACTCTTGGATACCCTGGAACATGCTCTTCAACGTGGGAAGAAGTCGTCAACAAAGTACTACCAAGACGCTCTTGGGCATTGGACGTTACATTCACCTAGCAGAACAAGATGGAATATCAGTAATTGCATTGTTCAATCGGATTACAACCAACATATATATAGTCAGATCAAGTAGAAGATAGTAAGGCAGCAAACACGTGGTCATGTCCCTCTTGACGTACTTGATGGTGAAGCCAGTCCCAAACGAAGCCCGGACAGAAGACCCTCAAGCGCGTCCCGGGTGCACGAATCCTGCCAACAGCAAACCAAAACAAAGCACCGAGCAGTGGATCAGCATCAGCCAGGCATTCATCATTAACATTTACATAATATGGTATGATTAGACATTGTGGTGAACCTCGGGTATTACAAAAAAGATCATGCATGTCCAGTTTGTGTTCAAAGAGTATACAACCATACAAGACCAAAGCATTAGTTTTCAAACGCTTCTCAACTAGATGATGGCAGAACAATGTCAAAAAGGAACCAACTTAGCAATTTTTCCTGGCTTTATTGTTTTAAAAACTTTCCTTTTGAGAGACAAAGAGTACAGCCAAAGCATTTCTACTATAATTCGAAAGAACAACTGTAGATTAAAATTTATATGCAGTACCTGAATACAAGTTCAAACTATGTACCACTGTTATGGAATATGAGAAAACTAGCACGCTTTGCTTAACTGAATTTTCTGACAAGAAAAGTAACACAAACAGTGGAACAAATTGGGCATTTTGGGAGAAACCTGGTGACAAGATACATACTATATAATTCGATTTCGGAAACTACTTCCCAAGCATCTGGAAAACATGGCTGTCATCAAACTATATTAGTGCGACTGAAAATTCTACTAAAGTGCCTTACAATGAGCACCTATTGTATGCTACATTCAGAAACAGAGCTGCACATGTAATGAATTGGCCACCTACCTTCCCTAGCACAGGTAATGATTTCGTTAGCTGAATGTTTTCTGACAGACATCTTCAGAGAAAGATTCACTCGTACCACTCACACCCTAAACCTCAGACGAACACAAATTACAGCCACGGTAATAAACCCTAACAAGCATATCGCACTGGAAGCTAATTTAACCTAACCGAATCGAATCGAAACGAATCTGGTAGGATCCCAATCTCGGATCAAATCGGGCTGCAAGCTGATAATAGATCTAAGAGGAAAGGGGGAGTCAGACGGGGTAGCTACCAGGATGAGGTCGATGCGGGTGGCCTAATCTACCAGCTGCAAATATCTGCGCCTTGATCTCCTCCATGTCCATGTTCGCCTCTTCTTCGGTGTACGTCCATGGGTTCGCACCCTGCACACCATCATACACATGGTATATATGTCAGTCAAAAGAGTATCAATAGGCAGTAGCGATGAGTCTCTGCGGGGGCGTATTGGATGTACGTACCGTGGCACAGTAGTGCACTACGTTGTAGACCTTGACCTCGGCGAGCTCGACGTTCTCAGGGTGGCGCCACAGCATGGGCAGCACTACGTTGTAGATCGACAAGATGGGCTCGTACTTGTCCCTGAAGAACACGTTGAGGAAGTCCTGTTCGGCGACGGGGTGGACGGCATGACGGCGGGCCCGGTGAGGAGCTCCCTAACGGTGGCGAGGCTGGGCTCGTGCACGAACATGCCGGTGTTGAAGTAGATCGCCGGCGGTGGACCTTAGTTCCTTCTCCGCGCGCCGTCGCCTCGCAGAGGGCGCCGCCCAGAGCCTATCGAAGGAGCTGCGCGCTAGCAAACGCCGCACGCAGCGCCGGCGATGGGCCTGGAGTACGCCGGTGCCTCTCTCGACGTTCCGACCTGCTTCTGTTGGTCGATCTCTGCGCGCCGTCTCTAGAGAGAAAGGGGAAAGGATAGAACGAGCTAGGGTTTCGCAAGGCTGGCGGCGACGTGCTGGATATTGATGGCTACGTGTTGGTGAACCCCAAGAGGAAGGTTATGATGTAGACAGCAGAAGTTTTCCCTTGAGAAATCTACCCAAGGTTATCAATCCAGTAGGACTTGACGATCTATCGGAAGGTTGTTGATGTTGACTCCCCCTGGCGCTAGGGAGCTTGCACCAACGTGGAATCTGCACAGACACAAACCAGAACTTTGCCCAACACGAAACAGAGAGGTTGTCAATCTCTCCGGTCTTGCAGAAACAAAGAGTTAAACGTATGGTGTGGAAAACAGCAGGAAAACAGCAAGTAACAGGAAACAGATGATTGCAGCAGGTTGTGTAAACAGTATGAGGAAATTGGACCAGGGTCCACAGTTCACTAGTGGTGTCTCTCTCAGAACAGATAACTAGCATGTTGGGTAAACAAATTACAGCTGGGCAATTGACAAATAGAGAGGGCATAACAATGCAATACATGCCAAGATGTCTACTATGAAATCTAGTTGGGCATTACAACAAAGTACATAGACCGTTATTCCAACAGCATCTATGCCTAAATAATCCACCTTCAAGGCAGCATCCGCATCCTATTCAGTATTAAGTTGCTAACAACAGATTATTGCATGAAGTAAAGTGTGTAATGTAATCAATACAAGTGCCCTTGGACACTGCACCAATGTTTTATCCCTAGTAGCAACAGCACATCTACCATCTTAGACCTTTCTGTCACTGATCCAGATATCTAGAGACTGAACCCACTATCGAGCATAAATACCCCCTCTTGGAGTCACAAGCATCTACTTGGCCAAAGCATCTACTAGCAACGGAGAGCATGCAAGATCAAGAGCACATAGATAAACAACTTGAATAAACATGGTATCAATATTCATCGGATCCCAGCAAACACAACATCTAGCATTACAATAAGATGATCTTGATCATGTTAGGCAGCTCACAAGATCTAAACATGGAGGCACAAGGTAGAGAGACAACCATCTAGCTACTGCTATGGACCCGTAGTCCAGGGGTGGACTACTCACGCATCACTCCGGAGGCAGGCATGGTGATGTAGAGCCCTCCGGTGATGATCTCCCCTCCGGCAGGGTGCCGGGAAGAGCTTCAGAACTCCTCCGATCTGAGATTGACGATGACGGCCGCGACGGAACTTTTCGTGGAATATGATCGACCGTAATAGGGTTTTCGCGTCGCGGAGAATATATAGGCGAAGAGGCGGCGTCGGTGGCCGAGGGGGGCCACCACGCCATAGGGGGCGCGGGCCCACCCTGGGCCGCGCCCTAGTGTGGCGTGGCCCCCTGGTGGGTCTGCTCCGACTCCCCTTTGGACTCCGTGATCTCCTCGTGATATTATTGACGATGTCTTTTGTTTCGTCCAATTCCGAGAATATTTCCTTAATAGATTTTCTGAAACCAAAAACAGCAGAAAACAGGGAACTGGCACTGTGGCATCTTGTTAATAGGTTAGTCCCAGAAAATGCATAAAAATGATATAAAGTGTAACCAAAACATGTAGCAATTGATATAATAACAGCATGGAACATCAAAAATTATAGATACGTTTGAGACGTATCAAGCATCCCCAAGCTTAGTTCCTGCTCGTCCTCGAGTAGGTAAACGATAAAAACAGATAATTTTTGAAGTGACATGCTACCAACACAATCTTTGATCAAATAACAATGTAATGCACATGATCTGAATGAAGTGATCCAAGCCAATGGTCTATAGTTTGCAAGCAAGTAAATAAAGAGTAAACATAAGTGATCACACAAGTGCAAACTTTCATGAATAATACTATAAAACATTTAGAGATATAATAGTCTAACATAATAGTTAGTTCACAGCAGCAATAATTCTCAACATGAAAGTGTTTGTATCAACACAAAGGAAGATAATAGCTTCAGCTTTTGCTTCAACTTTCAACATGTATATCATATAGATAATGTCAATGCAAAGAATATGATCAACCAAACACAAAGTTATGTAAAAACTGTTATACTGGAGTTGACAATGATGTTTGCTTAAGTAGACAGAAAGAAGTGGGAAAACTGACTCAACATAAAAGTAAAAGAATGGCCCTTCGCAGAGGGAAGCAGGGATTAACATCATGTGCTAGAGCTGTAGTTCCCGAAGGCATATAGAGAGCATAAAATATTGTTTTGTAAGGTAATGGTGTATACAGGTGTCAACAAATCAAATAGCAGGTACTTGTCATCTTCCATGGCTAACTAACTTTTAGAGCGGTTCCGAGAGTTTTTAGGACTGCACTTGTAACAAGCACTTATTGGTGACACTCCTCCCAACCATTTACTTTCCACAAACCATGGCTAACCGAATCCTCGGGTGCCCACCAACATTCACCATGGAGGAGTGTCTATTTATTTATTTATAGGGTGGACTAACCAGCTCTTTAATGCAAAATAAAAGGTGGAGAAGCAGATGAAGCTGCCAATCCTTGTAAATTAATTAGCATGGAAGATGACAAATCTCACTACTACGTCCTTATGAGCTTTTCAAGTAGTGACACAAAAAGGATAATTGTTTTGAGTAGTTAGTAGATAGCACATGAAGAAATTTACTTGGAATGGTGAAAACACCACATAATAGGTAGGTATGGTGGACACAGGTGGCATGGATTTGGCTCAAGGTTTTGGATGTACAAGAAGCATTCCCTCTTAGTACAGAGTTTAGGCTAGCAAGGTTATTATAAGCAAACATCATTATCAACTGGAATAGCAAGAGTGTACATAAAACACAAGGTTTGACGAACCATAGACTCCCACTGTCTTCCTTGTTAACACATAGCCTTCATCCAAAAATTATCTAGACTACTATGGACTTCCAATTATGCAACAGATTATTATAGCAGAAAATCCTTATAGTAGTTCTTCATTAATAGCCATTACTTACATGATGCACAAGCTTAAACATTAATTACTTGACAGCTCAAAACAATTGGCAAGCATCAAATTACTCAAGACAACGATCTAAAAAGATTCATGTAAGCATTTTATACCACTACCACATGCATAGCATTTTTCTGGTCCAACCAAACACCAATCAACTTATTTGACAACTCTCCAAACAGATATAAGTGAAGCAAGAGAGTACTTTCTTCAAAAGAAACTGAAAGCTCTAACAAGAGATATGAAAAACTGAGAGCTAACAGCAATAACAGCAACTAGACAGGAATACTCAACAAGTATAAGTGAAGCACAAGAGTATTCTAATGAAAAAGTGGAGCGTGTCTCTCTCCCAAACATGAATACTAGGATCCAACAAGTATAGCACAGCAAACAAAACAAAACAAACTGAAAACAAAAACACACTGACGCTCCAAGGAAGAGTACACTAGTATGAAGCAATAAAAATATAGCACCATTAGAGATGACCTGATAATTTGTAGATGAAGAAGGGGATGCCTTGGGCATCCCCAAGCTTAGATGCTTGAGTCTTCTTGAAATATGCTGGGGAGGTAAGCCTCCCCAAGCTTAAGCTCTTCACTCTTCTTGATCATGTAATATCATTCTCCTCTATCAACACTTGAAAACTTCCTTCACACCAAAACTTAACAGCTTTTCTCATTAGCAGGTTAGTGCACTAAAAGATAATACTTCAAAGTTCTAGCAAAGACAAAACTCACAAGCCAACTATTTTAAACATTAGCCACTGTTACTAGGCTCAAGTGGGCACTTTTACACGAAAAGAAACCACTTAAAAACTTGTAAAAGAGAGAATGCAAAATAAAAGACAGAATCTGTCAAACCAGAACAGTCTGTAATGACGAATTTTTTCGAGGCACTTACGATGCTCAGATGAAAAACTTTTGAAATAATGAAAGTTGCGTAACATCATCAGGAACATGCACAAAAATTTCAGCATTTTTCGATTTTTTTGATTTTCTACTGAATTAAACGGTGACGAACAGCAATCTGTCCCAATGCAGTCCCGAAAATAAAACCAACTTTGCATTAGTAACTCTCCTTGGCACAACAAAACAGCAAATAAAAGATACAAAGGAGTTGCTACAGAGGTAAACAAGCATCCTTGACTCAAGAAAACAAAAATAAAACAGCAAATAAAAACATGGGTTATCTCCCAGAAGTGCTTTTCTTTAATGCCTTTGAGCTAGGCATGAAGAGATGCATCAAGTATTGTCAAGACCAGAAAATCCAAAACCATAATTTGTCTTGACACTAGTATCATGTGAGTATTTCATCTTCTTCCTAGGGAAGTGTTCCATACCTTTCTTGAGTGGGAATTGAAATTTTATATTCCCCTCTCTCATATCAATAACAGCACCAACAGTTCTCAGAAAAGGTCTTCCCAAAACAATAGGACAAGAAGGATTGCATTCAATATCCAAAACCACAAAATCAACAGGGACAAGATTGTTATTAACCATTATCAAAACATCATCAACTTTTCCTAAAGGTTTCTTCATAGAAGAATCAGCAAAGTGAACATCCAAATGACATTTTTCCAAAGGTGCAAGCTTGAGAATATCATATAAATTTTTAGGCATAACCGAAATACAAGAACCAAGGTCACACAAAGCATTGCATTCAAACTCACTCAGTTTCATTTTAATAACAGGTTCCCAATTATCATCTAACTTCCTAGGGATAGAAGCTTCAAGTTTTAATTTTTCTTCCCTAGCATGCATGAGAGCTTTGATAATATGTTCAGTAAAAGCCATATTTATTTTACTAGCATTAGGACTCTTAGCTAGCTTTTGCAAGAACATGATGACTTCAGTTATGTTACAATTTTCGAAATTGAAGTTGTTGTCATCAAAAACAATGGAGCAATTATCACCAACACCTCTAAAAATTTCAGCACTTTTACTAGGAACAAAAGTAGTGCTATCAGGCAATTTAAAACTTTTTGTAGAGGTAGTAGAGACATTTCCAACACTTATTATCTTTTCACTAACAGTAGGGGGCGCATTAGCATGTGAGGCATCATTTGTTTCATTAGTAAAAATAGTGCAAACTCTAACAACACTATTTTGTTCAGCAATTTCAGCTTCTCTTTCTTCTCTCTCCCATCTTTCATGAAGTTCAGCAAGCATCCTAATGTTATTATCAATTTTAATTTGGATAGCATTGAGTGTTTTACTCTCTCTAATATCACTAGGAATAGCTTTTATTTTCAGCATTTCAACATCATGAGCAAGACTATCAACTTTAGCAGCAAGAGTATCAATTTTTCCTAGCTTTTCCTCAACAGTTTTATTAAAAGTAGTTTGTGTGCTAATAAAATCCTTAAGCATGACTTCAAGATCAGAGGGCACACTTCTATTGTTACTGTAGGAATTACCATAGAATTACCATAAGAGTTGCTACCATTAGCAGGATATGGCCTATAATTGTTGCTACCAAAATTATTCCTATAGGCATTGTTGTTGAAGTTGTTATTTTTAATGAAGTTTACATCAACATTTTTCTCATCATGAGCAACCAAAGAAGCAAGAGGAATATTATTTGGATCCACAACACCATGTCCATTCGAAAGCATAGTCATAATAGCATCAACTTTATCACTCAAGGAGGAAATTTCCTCAACAGAATTTACCTTCTTACCAGTTGGAGCCCTTTCAGTGTGCCATTCAGAATAATTTACCATCATATCATCAAGAAGCTTTGTAGCAGCACCCAAGTGATGGACATAAAGGTCCCTCCAGCAGCCGAGTCCAATAATTCCTTGAGAAAAATTTAGTCCTGCATAAAAGGTTTGGATGATCATCCAAGTAGTCAGTCCATGAGTGGGGCAATTTTTAACCAAAGACTTCATTCTTTCCCAAGCTTGGGCAACATGCTCATTATCAAGTTGCCTAAAGTTCATAATACCACTTCTTAAGAGATAATTTTAGCAGGAGGATAATATTTTCCAATGAAAGCATCTTTGCATTTAGTCCAGGAATCAATACTATTTCTAGGCAAAGATAGCAACCAATCTTTAGCTCTTCCTCTTAAAGAGAAAGGAAACAATTTCAGCTTAATAATATCACTCTCTACCTCCTTATACTTTTGCATATCACAAAGTTCAACAAAGTTGTTTAAGTGGGCAGCAGCATCATCAGTACTAACACCAGAAAATTGCTCTTTCATAACCAGATTTAACAGTGCAGGCTTAATCTCATAAAATTCTGCTTTAGAAGCAGGTGGAGCAATGGGTGTACAGATAAAATCATTGTTGTTTGTGCTAGTAAAGTCACACAACTTAGTATTTTCAGGATTACTCATTTTAGCAAGCTAAAACAAGCAACAGGGCAACTCGAAATTAAAAACTAGATGCAGGAATTTAATTTTTTTGGGTTTTTGATTTTTAACAGCAAGCAAAACAAAAATAAAACAAGACAAAAAACAAAGTAAAGAGATTGGAACTGAGAGACTCCCCTTTCCAATAGCCTCCAAGTCCCCGGCAACGGCGCCAGAAAACAGCTTGATGGCTACGTGTTGGTGAACCCCAAGAGGAAGGTTATGATGTAGACAGCAGAAGTTTTCCCTTGAGAAATCTACCCAAGGTTATCAATCCAGTAGGACTTGACGATCTATCGGAAGGTTGTTGATGTTGACTCCCCCTGGCGCTAGGGAGCTTGCACCAACGTGGAATCTGCACAGACACAAACCAGAACTTTGCCCAACACGAAACAGAGAGGTTGTCAATCTCTCCGGTCTTGCAGAAACAAAGAGTTAAACGTATGGTGTGGAAAACAGCAGGAAAACAGCAAGTAACAGGAAACAGATGATTGCAGCAGGTTGTGTAAACAGTATGAGGAAATTGGACCAGGGTCCACAGTTCACTAGTGGTGTCTCTCTCAGAACAGATAACTAGCATGTTGGGTAAACAAATTACAGCTGGGCAATTGACAAATAGAGAGGGCATAACAATGCAATACATGCCAAGATGTCTACTATGAAATCTAGTTGGGCATTACAACAAAGTACATAGACCGTTATTCCAACAGCATCTATGCCTAAATAATCCACCTTCAAGGCAGCATCCGCATCCTATTCAGTATTAAGTTGCTAACAACAGATTATTGCATGAAGTAAAGTGTGTAATGTAATCAATACAAGTGCCCTTGGACACTGCACCAATGTTTTATCCCTAGTAGCAACAGCACATCTACCATCTTAGACCTTTCTGTCACTGATCCAGATATCTAGAGACTGAACCCACTATCGAGCATAAATACCCCCTCTTGGAGTCACAAGCATCTACTTGGCCAAAGCATCTACTAGCAACGGAGAGCATGCAAGATCAAGAGCACATAGATAAACAACTTGAATAAACATGGTATCAATATTCATCGGATCCCAGCAAACACAACATCTAGCATTACAATAAGATGATCTTGATCATGTTAGGCAGCTCACAAGATCTAAACATGGAGGCACAAGGTAGAGAGACAACCATCTAGCTACTGCTATGGACCCGTAGTCCAGGGGTGGACTACTCACGCATCACTCCGGAGGCAGGCATGGTGATGTAGAGCCCTCCGGTGATGATCTCCCCTCCGGCAGGGTGCCGGGAAGAGCTTCAGAACTCCTCCGATCTGAGATTGACGATGACGGCCGCGACGGAACTTTTCGTGGAATATGATCGACCGTAATAGGGTTTTCGCGTCGCGGAGAATATATAGGCGAAGAGGCGGCGTCGGTGGCCGAGGGGGGCCACCACGCCATAGGGGGCGCGGGCCCACCCTGGGCCGCGCCCTAGTGTGGCGTGGCCCCCTGGTGGGTCTGCTCCGACTCCCCTTTGGACTCCGTGATCTCCTCGTGATATTATTGACGATGTCTTTTGTTTCGTCCAATTCCGAGAATATTTCCTTAATAGATTTTCTGAAACCAAAAACAGCAGAAAACAGGGAACTGGCACTGTGGCATCTTGTTAATAGGTTAGTCCCAGAAAATGCATAAAAATGATATAAAGTGTAACCAAAACATGTAGCAATTGATATAATAACAGCATGGAACATCAAAAATTATAGATACGTTTGAGACGTATCAGATATATACCAGACACGCACGATCCCGACCGTCCGATCGCATCCGACGGCGCGCGGTGCTTCAGCAGCTATCCAACAGCCTAATAAAGCTGGGCTGGGCCAGTTTCGGCCCACTTCGGCCGAAAATTTATGACAGCAAAAAAAAAACTTGAACTCCCTCTATTTATGTGAAAAACTTTCCAAATTGTTAGCAAATGGTTGCAAAACTTGAGCACATAATTTAAAAAAATATAAGATAACCTTTTACGTGCAAATAACTAAATGGTTGTGTCTGAAGACCTTTCCATCCATGTCTACTTAAAAAAACAATTTTCTGCCATTTGAACTACAAGTTCAAAAAGACAAATTATCAAGCACTTGTAGTCCACATGTGTGGACCTTGGAATGGCTAATAATATTTTTGGGTACCCAAGTACCTATTTAGTCAGCGATACAACAATAATTTCGTAAGATTCGACCCCTATCTACGAACGGTCATGTTCATCGTTTCGACCGTATTTTGAAACCGACTTATGAAGTTCAATATAAAATCAAAAAAATAAAAACCTTCGCGTTGTGCCATTATATGTGTCCTAGTATCCATAAAAAATCATAAACTTGGAATACGACAATTTTCTTAAAAAAGTGTTCTCATAAATGAGGTATCATCTACGAAGATTCATGGCTTTAGGGCCAAATGACGAATGTTATGTCCACATCCATGATATAGTTTGCTTAAATATGCCCGTATTGGGCACAAACGTGTATCTTGGAACCGTGAACAATGTTGCCGAAGAAACTTTTCATTTGCCTTTCACGAAAAAATCATTTTCTATTTCCGAATGCGAAATATGGGTTTTTTTTGTGAAGCAACTACCAAAAATATGACGTAAAATAGGAGCGCCACATTATTTGAAAATACTAGACCACATTGTATTTACAAATAACCAAATGGTTGTGTGTCAAACAGTTTCCATCTACCTCTCGTAAAAAAGGCAAATTCATGTCGATTCAGTTGGAAGGGGATCAAATTTGAACTACAAGTGCCTCGTAGTTTTCTCATGATTTATTGCAAAAATCATATTTAGGTACACAAGTACCTATTTCATCAGAGATACAACAAAAGTTTCGCAAGATTTAACCCCTAGCTTAGAACGGTAATGTCCCCCGATTTGACCGTATATTGAAACCGGCATACAAAATTCAATAAAAATCAAATAAATGGAAAACCTTCGCGTTGTGTCATTATATGTGTCCTAGTATCCATCAAAAATCATAAACTTGTAATACGGCAATTTTCTTAAGAAAGTGTTCTCAGAAATGAGCTCTCATCTGGGAAGATTCATGGCTTTAGGGCCAAATGACGAATGTTATGTCCACATTCATGATATAGCTTGCTTAAATATGCCCGTATTGGGCACAAACATGTATCTTGGAACCGTGAACAATGTTGCCGAAGAAATTTTTATTTTCTTTGCACAAAAAAGTCATTTTTTATTTTCAGAGTGCAAAAAATGGGGTTTTTTGTGAAGGACCTACCAAATATTTGTTGCAAAATTGGATAACAACATTTAAAAAACATATTAGACTACATGATATGTACAAATAACCAAACGGTTGGGTGTATAAAGGTTTCCATCCACCTCTCGTGAAAAAGACAAATTTCTGCCGATTCAATTGGAAGCGGGTCAAATTTGAACTGCAAGTGCTTCGTAGTTTGCTCATGATTTTTTGAAAAAATCATTTTTAGATACAAAAGTACCTAGTTCATCAGAGATATAGAGAGATTCTTGCAGGATTCGATACCTAGGTATGAACGGTCATGTCCATCGTTTTGGCCGTATTTTGAAATCGGCATGAGAAATTCAAAAAAAATCAAAAAATTTGAAATCCTTCACGATGTGTCATTGTATGTGACCTAGTTTTGAGAAAAAAATATAAACTTGGAATACATCAAATATTTAAAAAAAGTGTTCACAGAAATGACTTATCATGTATGAAGATTCACACCTTTCATGGCAAATGACGGATGTTATGGCCACTTTCATGACATAGTTTGTTTAAATGATCTCATATAATGCACAAGTGTGTATGTTGGAATGGCGAACAATGTTGCCGAAGAAAGTTTTCATTTTCTTTGAACAAAAAATTCATTTTTCATTTTCCGAATGTCAAAAATGGTGTTTTTTGTGAAGGACCTACCAAATATGTGTTGCAAATTTATACCACAAGATTTTCTAAAAATATTATACCACATGTTAATTACAAATAACCAAATGGTTGTGTTTCAAAAGCTTTCCATCAATGACTCCTTAAAAAGATAAAATTCTGCCGATTCAGCGGGAAGCAGGTCAAATTTGAACTACATGTGCTTGATAGTTTTCTAATTATATTTTGAGAAAATCATTTTTACGTACACAAGTAGTCATTTTTGTAGAGATCCTACAAAATCCGTGCAAGATAAAATCATTTTTATCTTGCATTTCTATTTTAAAGAATAATCCTAAAATTCTATTTCAAATTCGACAAAACCCTATATAAAGCAAGATATAAACTTAGGGATTTTGGTATTTTGTATTGAATAAAAACAGTCCATTGTAGTCTACAATTACAAAGGACATCTTTACAAAATTTATTTAGTTGAAATTGGAGTTCAAAATCAAAAGTTATAAAAGAAAACATAAATAAAAGAATAATAAAAAGGAAAAAAAAACAGCCGCGCTGGCCCATTACCATGCCGCACCGGCCCAGGTCTGGTACCGTACCTAGTACAGGAACGCTATAGATATACTAGATTCTACTTCCTAGCATCAACACTAGTACAGCCCAGCGGTAGATAGAATTCCCAGCGAACGTAAGGTCATGGGTTCGACCCCCTGTTCATGCAATATTTTGCAGATTTTACACTGGTGTGGGGGCGGACCCACATGTCAGGGGCGGCGGGTCCCACATGCGGAGTTGGCCAGGGCGGGACCCACATGTCAGGGCTCGGCGGTGGGTCCCACTTGTCAGTACGTTGGGGCGGGACCCACATGTCAGGTATTACATGTCAGGGCGTGGGATGGGACCCACACGTCGGGCATGGCGGTGGGTCCCACATGTCAGTACGTTGGGGCGGGACCCACATGTCAGGTAGAAAATGGGTCAAGTCAAGTCAATGTTTGTGTTACTGCTGAAAATGGGTCCTACCTGTCAGAGTGACACGTAAGCGAAAATGACATTGACACGTAGGCGAAACTGCTGAGTTGGCTATCCAATCAGAGTGACACGTAAGCGAAAATGACACCTAAGCAGTGACACGTAGGCGATAGTGTTGAGTTGGCTATTAACTAATGCGAATGACCATTTAAATTGGTCGTAATCGACTAGAAAAAATATATTAAATTAGTGTTATTTGCATTATGACCAATCCATGGAAGGAGATTATGACCTTTTTGACAGATTTGGTTGTTATATTTTCGGGTTTAGACCCTCCAAAACAGTGAGTGACCAAATGGTACAAAATGGTCATAGATCTATGACCAATATTTTCAGGGTCACTGTCAAAAGGTCATAGGATAGCATATTTCTTGTAGTGAGAGGCGGAGGAGCAAGAGTGTCCAATGGCTGCGGCGGCGATGCGGCGAAGAACTCAGGCGCGAACTGCTTGAGGAGTGACGGCGAGCGCAAGGGAGAGATGGAGAATGAACTCACCAGCCGCACTCCCCTGCCGTTTTAATAGGCACGGTGAGTGGTGCCGTTACCGCAGTAAATGGCGCCGCCCACGTCGCCCACATCGCCCACTATCGCCACGTCGCACGACTCCTCGATTCCGCGCGACGCCTCGGTTTCCACGGGAGCGTGCCGAAAAATGCGGCTCAGATTCGGCCACGTCGCTCTGTCACGACGTTTTGGACCGATGGATCGGGCGCGTGCGTGTCAAGGAGCGTCATGATTGCCACTGCTCCATCCCGAGGTGGAGGCAGTCGATGCGCCGTCAAGTCCCATCAATCGATTCGGCGCCAGACAGACAAACACTACAGGACAAACGGTCAAAGATACCGTGACGTCAGACGGAGAAGGCAAGGAGACAACCCGCACCGAGGCGAGTCGGGATGGCAAACGTCCCGACGGGCACAAGCCGGCATCAAACAAAAACTTGAGTTAGACCGGGCGTTAATAGCCAAAATCCACCACTCCGAGCTGTTGTTTTCTTTTCTCTGTTTCAGGAGTTCGTTCAACGACACGACCCGGCAATTCGCGAGACGAAGACCAAGCCGGAGACGAGTCCCTGACGAACTCGGGGGCTAATGATGGGGGATGCCCAACCGGGCAGGCCCAGGACCCCGAGTCGGCCTTCAAGGCCGGGTGGCCCAAAGCCCACCCGGTGTACATCTTCCAGGATACCGGGTCCCCGAGGATCCCGGTATGACGGCTCGGGAGGCGGTAGCAGATATCTCCGAATCAGTCTGCGATTGTGTATCCCGAAGAGTGCGCTCCACGAAGCCGCACTTGTAGGCAGGATAGCTAGCGCCGCCAGCGGAACCCGTCATTCCCTGTAAACCCTAGTCGGCTCCCTATATAAAGCCGACAAGGATCAACCCTAGAGGTAGACTGGTCTCATTCATAGCCTCCGGAGCACCCGCAAGCTCTGGTGCGCACACCATTGTACACCCCATCCAGATCCAAATACATACAAGCAGGAGTAGGTCTTTACCTCATACAGAGCGGCCGAACCTGGGTAAACTCTGCGTGTGCAACCTCTCTGTGAATCCTACCTCGCCTGGCTCACACCCGAGTTAAGCCACCCCGTATGGCATCTGCCGTGATTACCCCACGACACGACTCATACTCTGATCGAGAGCCTGAGCCACATGGAGCTCTGTGCTTCACTCGACGCGTCCGTGAGACACGGATGCCCAAAGGGATCAAACTTACATCTGAACAACCCAAATATACGGGTCGACAGGAACCTTCGGGGTGGCTGGAGGACTACAGGCTGGCTGTCGCGTGCCAGCGAGGCACAAATATCACGGCCATGCAATGCATACGACTCATGCTCGAAGGCACAGCCCGCGACTGGCTCAAGGCCCTACCTCCATCAACATACGACTCGTGGGATCACTTTCGCACTGACATCATCAAAAACTTCGAGCCTCTATGTGACCGCCCAAAAACGTTCAAGGAACTGCGAGCTTGCGTTCAACGGTCAGACGAAACGTTGAGGTCATACATCAGACGATGGACTGAGATACGCAGCTCAGTCGGAGTAATTTCAGAAGATATGGCAATGGACGCTTTCATAATGGGCCTCGCCAGGCGGGACTTCAAAGAAGCACTTGGTCACAAAAAGCCAACCTCTGTGGCTAACCTCTTGATGATCGCGACTGAGTGGGCAGACGGAGAAGACATGGCGCGCACCACACGCGGGTCCTCACCCCGTGACAATCATGAAAGTGGCAGTCGAAGCCGCAGAGACTCGTACAGAGACGACCGAAGGCGCAAGCGTTAAAAACATCACTACGACGACGACAGACCCGAGTTCATGGCGGCTGGGTTCTCCACGCCACGCAACGACCAAGACAGAAGCGACCAACGGTCAGAAGATCGGCGAGACAGTCGAGATGATCGACGAGACAGTCGAGATGATCGCCGAGACAGTCGAGACCGCGGCCAACGCAGTGATTGCTACAAGAGGAAAGACTGGCGCAAATCATGATCCGGAGCACAATCCGAGCGATCATTTGAAGAAAAAATGGATGCTGATTGCAGATTCCACCTGTACAAGGGGGAAGACGGAAAACTGCGCTCCAATCACTCGATGAGAAAATGCAGGGAGTTCGATCAAATGGCGACTGATTACATAAATCTCAGAAAGGCAGCAGCCACACCCGCACCAGTAGCTGTGCCTCAGCCAGCCAATGTACCGTTTTAATGCCACCACCACCACCACCACAGCCTGCAGCAGGCGGCAACATCGCGGGTGCCATACAGCAAGTACCTCGGGTGGACGAACATCAGTATCCTCCGCTCCAAGGACAGATGTACATGATACAGAAAGGTCGCCCTTCCAACAGGGAGCAAAAACTTCGCACCCGACAAGTAAACATGGCGGTCATGTCACCTCCTGCCGTAACTGAATTCTTGAAAGGATCCGAAACTGCAATAAGCTTCAGCAGAGAGGACCACCCACCATCGGTCATTCGTCCAGGGCACTCAGCTCTGGTACTCGACGCACAAATTGGAGGCTACGCCATGTCCAAGGTGTTCATGGATGGTGGCAGCGGCATAAACATCATCTTCGCAGATACACTCCGCAAAATGAACAGGTCAGTCGAAAACCTGCCAAGATCTTCAAATACCTTCCATGGTATCGTCCCAGGCAAAGCAATAAGCCCAGAAGGCACCATACAACTCGACGTAACGTTCGGGGACAAGAACCACTTCAAGACAGAATCGATTGAGTTCGAAGTTGTCGACTGGAAGTCACAATACCATGCTATACTTGGACGCCCGACGTTCGCTCGATTCATGGCAGTGCCACACTACGCATACCTCCAGTTAAAGATGCCTGGACCAAAAGGTGTGATCACAGTCAAGGGAAACTTCCAAAAGTCTGACTCTGGCGACCGAGAGTTTAGCAAAATCTCTGAGATGTTCGGCATGGAAGCAACACTCGCTGATCTAGCGGTCTCCAACGATCGAACACTTATGCCGGAGCACAGGAAGGTGGCAGTCGACAGAGCATTCAATGCCACCAATGACACAAGATCGCATCAGGTGCACCCGACTGACCCGACCAAGACAATCAATGTCTCGTCGAGTCTGCCTATCGCATAGGAAAGCGCGCTCATCGAATTTCTCCGTGAGAACTGGGATATATTTGCATGGTGTCCAGCTGACATGCCAGGTATTCCCAGGGAATTCGCCGAGCACTCTCTCCAATTATTTCCAGATGCTAAACCAGTCAAGCAAACAATGCGCCGCATATCCGCCCAAAAAGAACCGCAGTCGAAGCCGAATTCGACAGGCTACTCGCAGCAGGTTTCATCAGAGAGATCAAGAAATCACAATGGGTGGCCAACCCCGTACTCGTAGAGAAGAAGCACACAAATATCCTTCGGATGTGCGTAGATTTTACAGCACTCAATAAATGTTGTCCAAAGGATCACTTTCCACTACCTCGAATCGACCAGATCGTCGACTCCACCGCCGGGTGCGCTCGCTTGTCCTTCCTGGATGCTTACTCGGGTTACCACTAGATAAGGATGAAGGAAGAGGATGAGGAGAAAACGGATTTCATAACCCCACTTGGGGTCTACTGCTACACAACAATGCCTTTCGGGCTCAAGAACGCAGGTGCAACCTACCAGCGCATGATGCAAGACTGCCTCAAGAAGCAAATTGGGCGAAACGTCCAGGTCTACGTAGATGACATTGTCATCACAACAAGGGAGGAAAACACACTACTCGATGACTTGAGAGAGACGTTCGCAAACCTCAAACGCTTCCATATCAAGCTCAACCCGAAGAAGTGCACGTTCGGCGTTCCAGCCGGGCAGCTCTTGGGGTATCTAGTCTCAGCTCGAGGAATCGAGGCAGGCCCGGAGAAAATACAGGCCATCTTGACGATGCAAAGGCCTTCAAAGCTCCATGACGTGCAAAAATTAGTGGGTCGAGTGGCAGCACTCAGTCGATTCATCAGCAAACTGGGTGAAAAAGCACTCCCGTTCTATCGACTGATGAAGAAAGCAGATAAATTCGAGTAGACGCCAGAAGCCGAAGCAGCCTTCATCGACCTCAAGCGAGTCCTCATGAGCCCCCTGTCGGGGGAATAATTAACCCGCGACTTATTCAAGGACAAAACAGCGACTTCATGATCACGCTATTATTGGGCCACGTAAAAGATGGGCCGATCAAGGATCGCGGCCTGCCAAAGGAAGGCTCCAGAAGGTCGGTGGTAAAACTTGCCTTGGATGACAAGCTTGCAATTGGCTTCGTGTAGAACTCTTGTAACCTAGCGAGTCTCTGTGCATATAAGAGGACTCGCAGGACTTAGACAGGGTCAAGCTATCAAGCCCTAGAACCCTAGCTCTTACGGCGAGTTCCCAGATCGGATCGCCTCCATTGTAACACCACATATATCATATCAATACCAATCTAGGGTAGGCAGGAAGTAGGTTTTTACCTCACATTGAGGGGCCGAACCTGGGTAAATCTGTGTTCGTCCTTGTTCCTGCGATCCCAAGCTCGGAGACGATTGACTCGCGCAAATCCCACACCTACGAAGTCATCCATGACATTTGACGTGACAAACCCACGGCAGTTGGCGCCCACTATGGGGCCTGCGGTCAAGAGCGTCATATTCCGCGCAGGATCGATGAAAGGAGCTGAAGATCTCACCATTGGCCATATCATCATGGTCGATGGCACGCCTCTTATTGACGATTCAAGCTAGGGACCTGAAGCTGATTACCTGGAGACAGGTCGCGTCATCCCGTTTGGATCTATTCATGTCTTCGTCGGTTTCATCGGCGGCGGATCTGTTAGCTCAGCCCAAGAAGATGACTCAGCAGAAGGATTCGCCAGTGACGGAGAAGAGTCTCAGGAGAGCATGGACTCGCAAGAATTTGGGTCCATTATACCAGCTCTTGAGGATAGTTACTGGGATTACGCACCAGTGGTAGGGCAAGAGGCGGCACTAGTTGGAGTTTACATGGCCGGAGGTGCAAGTACGCCAGGAACTGCGGGAGAAGCCGAAAGATCGACACCCCCCGGCAACCCACTACTTATCCCGGTGTCAGCCGCGAACGCCGCTGTCCGCGCAACAGAAATTGAGGCCGCCAGGGCCGAGCTCCTGTACGAGGTTCGGAGGATGGAAGCAGAGCGCTGCAGGCTCGAACAGGTGAACCAAGGAATCCAACAGGAACGGCAAAGGATAGCCGCGCTAGCCGCGACTCAAAGACAAGTTGACTCGTAGACGCAAGCGCGCGCGACTCAACCAACAACAGAACTTCCACCCACTCCAGCCGCTGGAGACCAACAAGTCGCAAGGATTTTGGAACCGTCGATTGACCACGAAGCCCAGCAACTACCATCGCGACAACCAAGGAGGTTTCATACCCCACAAGGCCACTACCAAAGCCCGGTCGATAACATGTATGCAGCGGCGAATATCTTGACACAGATGGTACCAACAGGCGACGACCCAATCAACACTGAAGCACGGCGTGCGATACAGATGCTGAGCACTGCTGTCCTACAACAAGCCAACAGGGCAGAAGCCGGGGCAGCAGCCCCCCGTACTGGCCGGCCGCGGGATCACGGCAGAAAGAAGCGTCCAAAGTCGGCCACCGGAGGATGTATCAAGGGTCGCGCAGAGGCAGCAGGAACAAGCCGCAGAAGCACAGGCTATCATGCCAACGACGCAGACGCGGCTCGTGGAAGTTAACAACCCTACGGGCACATCCACAGCTTTGTCCTCGCGACTCAAAGGTCCGGCATGCTTCACGGAGAAGATCAGATCGGAACCTTTCCTTGAAGATTTCAAAGGACCACGCAAGGCGGCAAACTATAACGCCAGCATGGACCCTACCACTTGGCTAAACAACTACGAGATGGGGATGAGTATTTTAAATGCTTCAGAAGAGATATGCGCAAGGTACCTCAACATGATGTTGGAGGGCGCGGCTCACATATGGCTACAAAATCTACCCCCAACTCCATAAATACCTGGGAAGAGTTGAAAGACGCTTTCGTCAAAAACTTCCAAGGAACCTGCAAGCGACTCTGCAATATAGAAGATCTAGAGCGTTGCGTTCAAATGGAAGGCGAGTCAAGTCGCCACTGGATGAGGAGGGTGGCAGAAATTATACACTCCTCAGACAACATACCTCCAAGCTCAGCTGTCCTAGTCATGGAGAAAAATTGCAAGTTCGAACCACTGATCCATAAGTTAGGTCGCATGAAGGGCAAGGTCAAGAGTCTCAGCGAGGTAATGGTTGCGGCTAACAAATACGCTGGCTCAGACAAGACCCGAGATGCGTCAGATGGAGAAGAGGAGAAGGCCGCTGTTGAAGGAAAGAAAAATACCAGCAAGCCTCAACAACAACAAACTAGCCACAACAACGCGAATCAAAACAAGCGCAAGAGCGAAGAAGGAAACTCTGGGCTCGTCGCCAACACACGTGGAGGTTTCAGGGGCCAACGAGGAAGAGGCCGAGGAATCGGCTCTCGTCCAATTAACATGGAAGAAGTTTTTAATCGGCTGTGCGATCTTCACACGGGAGGCGACGGGCGGCCAGCAGACCATACCAAGGCGCAATGTAATTATTACAAGAAGTGGAAAGAAGAAAGGCAACACAACAGGGGAAACCACCACGAAGGAAGCCTTGGTGCGACTCATGGTTCAGCCGCCGGACCGCACAATGCGAGTAACCCCAGGCAGGTGGGGCAGTACCATACAATAGTTATCAACACCTCCAAGAGGGAAGAGAAATTAAGTCGCAGAAGCCAGCAGGTAAATACTGTGATGCCAGCAACCCCCAATTGGCTAAAATGGTCAGACATGCAGTCACTTGGAGTCGCGACGATCATCCGCCACAAGTGCGAGAGCCAGGAAAACTGGCGCTAGTTGTGGCACCTTATGCAGCAGGATACAAGCTAACCAAAGTACTTATGGACGGGGGAAGCAGCATAAATATCATGTACTACGATACGTTCAAGCGCTTGGGGCTCATGGACTCCAGCCTGCAACACACGACGACTGTATTTCACGGCATCGTCCCAGGAAAGTCAGCACAGCCAGTGGGAAAGATAACCCTGGGAGTAACCTTTGGGATGGAAGAAAACTTCAGAAGCGAGTTCATATGCTTCGAAGTGGTAAAATTTCAGAGCCCATATCACGCCCTGTTCGGACGAACGGCCTTCGCCAAGTTTATGGCCAGGCCATGTTACGTTTACCTACAGCTGAAGATACCAGGACCAAGAGGGGTCATCACAGTGCACGGCGATAGAGAAAAAGCAATAGAGTAAGTGGAGGGAGATGCAGCCTTCGCAGAATCAGCTTGTGCCGCTGAAGAGCTAAAGAGTTATAAGTCGCAGTGGATCCCAATGATATGAGCGTAGTTACCACGCCATCTGCCGAACCACCAATGAAATTCAAAGCGGCCCAAGACACCAAGCAGATAGATCTTGTTCCTGGCGACTCATCCAAGCAGGCGAGCATCGGAGCCCACATGGAGAAAGAACAGGAGCGGGCACTCATCGCTTTCCTTCAGGAAAACAAGGACATCTTCGCATGGAAACCATCAGATATGCCAGGGGTTGCCAAGGGAATTGGCAGAACACAGTCTTAACGTGAACCCCTGCCAAGCCAGTAAAGCAACCGCTGCGGCGTTTCCACGACGACAGGAGAAAAGCGATAGGGGAAGAAATAGCTCGCCTATTGGCCGCAGGATTCATCACAGAAGTATATCACCCGGAGTGGGTGGCAAACCCAGTCCTAGTTATGAAAAAGAACGGCACATGGCGAATGTGCATTGACTACACCAGTCTCAACAAAGCCTGTCCAAAGGACCCATTTGCCTTGCCAAGGATTGACCAAGTGATTGATTCAACAGCCGGATGCGAGTTGTTGTGCTTTCTGACGCCTATTCAGGCTACCATCAAATCAAGATGAAGAAGGAGGACCAGGAAAAGACATCCTTCATCACACCCTTTGGGGCCTTTTGCTATGTAAGCATGCCCTTTGGATTGAAGAACGCAGGTGCGACTTACCAGAGGTGCATTCAAAGTTGCTTGCATGAGCAGATAGGTCGCAACGTTCACGCCTATGTGGACGATATCGTCATTAAATCGCAAGTAGGCCAGGATCTATCAGTGACTTGGAAGAAACCTTCACAAATCTCAGAAGATAACATGAAGCTCAACCCGACGAAGTGCGTCTTTGGAGTACCAGCGGGGAAGCTATTGGGGTTCATAGTGTCAGAAAGAGGCATCGAGGCCAACCCTGACAAGATAAAGGCTGTAATGGACCTCCAAAAACCAGAAAAGATCAAGGACGTACAGCGACTTACCGGTTGCGTCGCGGCGTTAAGTCGCTTTATATCAAGACTGGGAGAAAAGCCCTGCCTTTATACAGACTGCTGAAAAATCAGATACCTTCGTTTGGGACTCAGAAGCCGACGAAGCTTTAACAGCCCTGAAGATTCAGTTGACAAATGCTCCAGTTCTGGCAGCTCCAAAAGATAAGGAGCCCATGCTGTTGTACATAGCTGCAAACTCTCGTGCCGTAAGCGCCGTGATGGTTGTAGAGAGACAAGAGCCAGGCAAGGAGTACCCAGTCCAAAGGCCAGTATACTACGTAAGTGAGGTGCTCACGGCTTCAAAGCAGCGTTACCCTCAGTGGCAGAAGCTAGTGTTTGGAGTATTCATGGCGAGTCGCAAGCTGAAGCACTACTTCCAGGAACACCCAATAACTGTGGTCAGCTCGGCACCACTGGCAGACATCATCCGCAACCGAGAAGCAACAGGAAGAGTAGCCAAGTGGGCGATCGAGCTGGGTCCACACCATATAAGCTACGAGCCGCGCACATCAATTAAGTCGCAAGCTCTCGCAGATTTCATCAATGATTGGACAGAAATTCAAGTCGCTCCCACCATGGCAGAAACAAAATACTGGACCATGCACTTCGATGGGTCAAGACAGCTACAAGGCTCGGGGGCTGGAGTTGTACTACTTCCCCAAGGGAGACAAGCTAAGATACGTGCTCCAAATACACTTCAATTGCACAAACAATGTAGCAGAATATGAGGCATTGCTTCACGGACTCCGCATAGCAAAGGAGATGAATGTCAGTCGCATCCGTTGCTTTGGAGACTCAGATTTGGTAGCTCAACAAGTTTCTGGAACATGGGACAGTAAGGATGCAAACATGGCTGCATACAGAGAGAGGTGGACAGAGTTGCTGGACACTTCACTGGCTTCCAAGTTGAACATGTTGATCGAGACAAAATGAAGCAGCAGATGCCTTGTCTCGGCTAGGATCCAATAGGCAATCAGTCCCGCCCAATGTTTTCTTGGATGAGTTGCATAACCCATCAGTTAAGCCTCCAGCAGAGATTGACATAGCAGAGCCAGAGGAGATTCAACTTTAGTCGCAGCCCTGCATGAACAGCCGGCATGGACAGAGCCATACATGGCATATTTAAGTCGCGGAGTGCTACCAGAGGATGAAGTAGAGCGCGCAAGATAACACGGCGATCCAAGGCCTACACAATAATAAACAATGAGCTATACAAGCGCAGCGTCGCGGGAACATTCCAAAGATGCGTATCACCAGAAGAAGGACGAAAAATCTTGCACGAAATTCACGCAGGCGATTGTGGCCATCATGCTTCGTCAAGATCTTTGGTGGCAAAGGCGTTCAGACATGGTTTCTTCTGGTTAACGGCGCTAGCAGACGCTGAGCAGATTGTCAGAGTGTGATGGATGTCAAAGATACGCCAGGCAAGATCATATGCCAGCTCAAGCACTTCACAATACCCATCACATGGCCTTTCGCCGTATGGGGTTTTGACATGGTAGGGCCCTTCAGACGGTCCTCAACGGGAAAAACTCACCTCCTGGTCGTGGTGGACAAATTCACAAAGTGGATAGAAGCAGAACCCGTGGGAGATTGTGAAGCTGAAACAGCAGTCAAGTTCTTGAAGAAGGTCATATTCCGTTTGGATATCCCCATAGTATCATTACAGACAACGGAAGCAACACCTCTGAAGGAGCTACACAAATATTTTGTGCGAACAATGGGATAAGGCTGGACCTCACGTCAGTATCACATCCGCAGAGCAATGGACAAGCTGAGCGAGCTAACCAGGAAATTCTCCATGGATTAAGCCGCGCCTTATTGAAAAGGTTGAAGCATCTCCAGGATGTTGGGTGGAGGAACTGCCAGCCGTGCTATGGAGTTTAAGAACAACCCCTAATAGATCCACAGGATTTACACCATTTTATGGTCTATGGAGCAGAAGCGGTTATGCCCAGCGATATCATACATGATTCACCAAGAGTTGCGGCCTATGTCGAAGCAGATAATGAAGCAGCTCGGCAGGATTCTGTGGACACATTAGAAGAGGTCAGAGATTTGGCAGCATCAAGGTCAGCGGTGTATCAGCAAGACTTGCGACGCTATCATGCCAGACGCATCAGAACCCGCACCTTTCAAGAAGGAGACCTAGTGCTGCGACTCAAGCAAGACCATAAGGGAATGCACAAGCTATCTTCTCCATGGGAAGGACCCTACATCATCAGCAAAAAACTAAACAATGGATCGTACTATCTGCTGGATGTGAGAGAAGAAAGCAGTGATCGCCATGATTTCGAGGATCGTCTAGAAGCGCCTCGCCCTTGGAACGTCGCGCAACTGCGACCTTACTACACATAAAAAGCTAATCAGAGCTAAGTTTCATCTTTTCCAGCTGCCTATAGCTGAGTATCATCCTAGCCACTAAGGGCTCTTGCTTCAAAATTGGTCGCCACCTAGGCGCGACCTGCAACACCTGTATCAGAAATCGGCCGCCACCTAGGCGCGGCCGTATGTCTCAAACTGGGATCGCCGCCTACGTGCGACCCAACCCTATGTATAACACTCGGTTGCCACCAAGGCGCGACCTTATGTGTCATCATAAACAAAGCTGTTTATAGCTATATATCATTTGTTTCTTGGGGGCTTTGTACCCTGAAACAGCCAACCTACTGGCAACTATCAAACTTACCTTAAGTCGGATTGCAACTTGCATTATGCGTCCAAAGTACTGGGGTGTGGCGTCAATCGAGCTTGATTGCCTATCATGGCCGCTCTCGACCCTGAACACACATGTTCCTAGGAAATACTGAGTCGCGCGAGTGCCCACTTAATGGATTCAGAAAGGCCTAACTAGAGGTCAATGTACTGCTTATAGTACGGCAACACCAATTGCAATTGCTTATATCTTAACAATTGTTTCTTATCTTGACATCAAGCTACAGGTGACGATCTTCAAAACCTCTGAGAAGAATTGAGATGATTGTCAAATCACATCAGCTCAATCCTTGGGGGCTACAGCATATATTATCAAAAATTTGAAGATTGGTCATCATCAAGTGTTGAAGCTATCAGGCAAACCTTGACAGAGTAAGAAGCTCACGAAGTCAGATGCATTTCAAGGCCGCCCCAAAAGTGCGAGTAAAACCATCCAACGTGATCATGAGTCGCAGAGCAAGGAAGTGCAAGCCTAGAAAGAAAAAAGTGCAGCCTAAACGTCCAAGGAACCTTTCAAAGTCAAGAAAACATATCAAGATATTCCATGAAGTTCAGGCTACACTTGGGGGCTAATGTCGGGGAATAATTAACCCGCGACTTATTCAAGGCCAAAACAGCGACTTCATGATCACGCTATTATTGGGCCACGTAAAGATGGGCCGATCAAGGATCGCGGCCTGCCAAAGGAAGGCTCCAGAAGGTCGGTGGTAAACTTGCCTTGGATGACAAGTGCAATCGGCTTCGTGTAGAACTCTTGTAACCTAGGAGCCTCTGTGTATATAAAGAGGACTCGCAGGACTTAGACAGGGTCAAGCTATCAAGCCCTAAAACCCTAGCTCTTACGGCGAGTCCCACGATCGGATCGCCTCCATTGTAACACCAACATATATCATATCAATACCAATCTAGGGTAGGCAGGAAGTAGGTTCTTTACCTCACATTGAGGGGCCGAACCTGGGTAATATCTGTGTTCGTCCTTGTTCCTGCGATCCCAAGCTCGGAGACGATTGACTCGCAAATCCCACACCTACGAAAGTCATCCATGACATCTGACGTGACA